>CM046370.1:8552099-8607608 GCA_025413025.1 Ficus hispida | reverse complement strand
ATTTAAGTACATCCCAAGAAGAAAGAAGGAGAAAGAAAGAAAAAAAAAAAATTTATTAATACACTACACCACCTCATTAATGATCTGAAGTTTACTTTAGAGTTGTGTGTTTCTAATGTCAAAGTGTATATATTTTCGAATAATAATAATTTAAAGTTTGAATAGAAATTTTATATTCATATTTTTTTGCAAGTGAAAATTTAAAATTTTAGGGCAGTTACATTTTTAGGAAAAAAAAATTAAATGATAGGTTCAAAACAAAACTTAATTACGTTAGCGACCACATGAGTAAATGCTTGCCTTATTTACCATTTTTAGGATACTTATAGATTGACAAAGCGTGAATCAACTGACATTACGTAAAAGTATCCAAAATTAAGCATAATTTTTATGGAGAAAATTTATCTAAATAATTATTTTTTTATTTCATTGATCAATATGATATAAATTCTCTCTTTTTGATTAATATGAACAAATTTTAGTTTCTACTCTTGTATTACATTGTTTAGTATAAAATTTTTATATCATATCAGTTTGATTATCTTTAAATTTGTATCATACATGTGCTTTCTCCATTTTTACGTTGTCACACCTTTATGGGTGCCTTTTTTTTTTTTTTTGCCCTTTCAAATTCAGAATAATGGGTGCCCGAGCCCAACTTAAAAAAAGATGTTTTGTGTATTGTTTTCTAACCAGTTTGATGAATGAGTTTCGTTTATAATTTACAAAGACATCAATATTTATAGGAGATATTATGGATACAATATTAACATGATTGGCCTGTACGTTGAGTCTAAACACCGTAAAATTTTGTCATGTGTACCGAACAATTTTTTAAGACGTAAACTGAAGAAAACAAGAATCACGTGAAGACACTATTGCCAACAACCAACAAAATAGACACGCAACAAATACTAGCTTTTATTTATCTTGTGTTTATGAAACTAGCCACGTGTAAGATTGACCATTCAAAACCTTTTATTATTTTCTCGTCTTCTAAACAATTATGTTACTAAGTTGCTTTCATATTAGCCCTATTATTAAATTGTTGATCTAAATTTAATGTTTTTGAATTGCCAACTTTTACCATGTATTTCTCTCACTCTCTTTATGGAGTATTGCTGTTGGGCTTTATTGAAGCAAATTTGATCTTCGGCTTGACGCAGAGCCAGCTCTGTACGAAGCCCAATAAAAGTATTCATATAATTTATTTGGTAAAGTTTTCTTAAAGTTATTTTTTAATTTTTTTTTAGATGTAAAAGCTGGTTTTAAGGGAAGGGAACGTCTGTAATAAAAGACTTGTTAAAGAGTAACTATCCATGGGGTTCTATTCAATAGAGAAAGTATTCGGTACTTTGCTAATGATACGATACTGATACTAAAAGTGGAAACATACGTGTAAATTTATCATCAGAAAATCATGAAAACACGCCCTCAAATAGACTTGTTATATTGTTTATACTTTTTTTCAACACTAGTTTGTATTTTTGACCCTCTAGTGTAATTTGAGGTAAAAAACCTGAAATTGTTTTGGACTGAAGTAATAATCTGTAGGTATACTTTCTTTGTACCAAGTCTTTGAAGATTTCTTGACGAATCCGTAATGATTGGAGCCGTTCACTTTCTTTGTCTAAAAGGATGGATTTTTGTTTCTCTAATGTGTTTCGTGAAATTAATGATTGTGCTGACAAACTAGCTAACCTTGAGATTATCAACCGTAATTGGATGTGGTGGTCTTGTTGTCCTAATTCTTTGGATTTTCATGTATATAGGGATTATATTGATTTACTATTTTACAGATTTGTTTGATTGTTTTAGTTTTCTTTTCATTGAAAATATGAGCCTCCTTTGAAGTGGGAATTCATTCAAAAAAATAATCTTTTTTAACGGACGATCCTACAAATCACCCCGATTTCATTCTCCATATTATTGAGATTAGACTGGTTAGTAGTTTTGTCTCACAAGCCCATTTCAGCTAACTAGAAATAGTGAAATTAAAAATAACAAAACAAGAATGAATGGAAAACGTGTTAGCTCTGTATCAACTGGATGGGTGATCCCTTAAGGCTCATTTGTCCCATATAAGGCGTCTTCTGCTCCCTTTTTGACTTGCTATCAGAGTAGATTTCTATGAAGGAATGAACTCAATGGAAGCCAAGTTTGCTCAGTCTAGCCTTGCTTTGCTCCGAACAATGCGGCTCCGATTGACACCATTTAGGGAGTCCATGAGATGAAAGGAAAATTCGGGTTTCAATAGACTCGAAGAATTCGTCATTCACCTTCCAGTAGTCTCCGCAAGAGCATAATCCTTGTCTGAAATGGTGAAACATATTACAATCTTTTGTCAGAATCTCCCGACCGAACTCCTTAGAGATCATCTTCATAGCATTGTAAAAAATCACCACAAATCCTAAGGTTCTTAAATAACTCGTAATGGCGCGTACTAGGACTCGTCCTCGAGAAGGGCTAATGATAGTTCCTTTCCTTCCTCATCCAGGTCAAGCAAAGCTTCCCAAGCATCATGTATATCTCCTAGTTTCTGGATGAGAATCGTCGCCCACGAAAAATTCAATAACACTGTCTAACTCTGCCAAACTACAACCTGGAACTTTCTTGACCTTCCTTGCTTCCATAAGATCTCTCGTGCTCCTCGCTTCACGTCATTTAGCCTTCTTAGCATAGACGTCCGACAAAAGTACATAGGCATTGCTGTTCTTGGGATCCAACTCGAAGCTTTCAACGTCCCCGTCCCGTGCATTCTAGATCCACCAAGGCAAGCACACCATATAAGCATGTCGATTCCATGGGCATAGATCTCATCACCTTACTTGCCTCGTCAACGAGGCCAACTCTTCCATAAAGGTCAACCTTACAACCATAGTGTTGGATCATTGGACTAACAACAAAACTCCTCCATCCTTCTAAACACTCCTTTCCTTCACTGACCAAACGTCCATGTACACGAGCACATAAAACAGCCAGAAATGTTATGGCATCAGGTCACTCCTTGCTTTGGCATTTCATCAAGAACATTCCCCTGGCAAGTCCACGCATAGCCAGTCCCGGGATCATAATAGTTCAGGCCATTACATCTCTAACAAGATACGATTTAATTGAACACCGAGTCTACTAATGCAGCACCTCTGGCAATGTAACTTTCCATTCCATATTTCTGAATGTACGCATGAACCCATTTTCCGTGCTCAAGAGCACCTAATCGTCCACAAGCCTAAAGTACTCGACAAGGTACAAGCAATATTAGGCCCCACACCATCCTCTTCCAAGCATCTGCATCTCGCGAAACAGGGCAAGTGCTTTCTTATAGCCGCAGCATCCAACACAGCCAATAATTATGCAACTCTACGATACTACATTCCTTGAAGGCATTCCATTGAACAGACGACGTACAACAGGAATTGATCGCTTACACATTAACATGACATCTGTTATAGAATGCCACGACGGTAAGTGAGGTCGTGGAGTCTTGGCAAACTCTTGGTAGGCGGCATCAAATGGCCACAGGAGTACATGCCGATGAGAAACGATTGAACAAAGAGATCATTGGCGAACCAAAAGAGAAGAACTTGTGCGTGTATTTGTGTTCTGTATGGAAGGTGGGTGGCATGTGGAAGAACTGGATTAAAGTGCAGATGCGAGAATCAGGTAGAACACCATTTATGCGCATGCGAAGGAAAGCGGAAAATAGAGAAAGCCAGATTGGAGAGATGGAAAGATGAAAAACAGGGTGCGTTGCTGATACCAGCCTCCGAAAAACTCGAATTTCCAGGACGGCTATCAATGGATTAGCAGGAAAGTCATTGAACTGAAGACACTGCTTATAGATGATAGTATACCGCTCTTAAAACCCTATTACATTTATATATTAACTAAAAGACCGTTTTTCTGAAGGAAGAACATGTTTACAGAGAGACCAAATTGGAAACTCATAAAATGTAATTAAAATGGAAAGGAAAGTCCGAGTTCAATTGAACTGGATTAGTGCATGTTTAACCTATGCCAGTTGATTAAAGATAGTAATAGTAACAGTGCGACGAGGACCGAATTCAATTTATGAACCACACTAACACAAATCCGGTTGAGTTGTTTGTGCATGCAGTTTAATATCATCACTTTTCGTTTTTATTTTCAAAACATTTATTAAACAAACGCTATTTAAAAAATGTAAATCTGGTTGAGTTGTTTGCATATGCAGTTTAAGAACATCACTTTTTGTTTTTATTTTCAGAAACATTTATTAAGCAAACGCTATTTTAAAAATGTTTTCAAATGCCACTGCAGTTGTCCAGGCAATTCTTTCCTCGGCCTCTTTGGAAGAAGCTGAACCTATCCTTCTTTTTTATCTGTAATGAATTGAATCAGGTTTCTGGTGGTATTAGCTGCTTTGTTTTTACTTCCGAGTGTTATTTCTAATGGTGTGGTTGCTATTCCCATCTTCATTGGGACAGCTATTTTAGCCCGATTTGGCTTAATAAAATTCCAACTTTTCCTTTAAAAAAAATGTTCTCATTTTTGCACCTCCAAAGACATGTAGAAACATTAATTTAAAAAAAAAAAAAAAAAAAAAGCAAAAACACCATCGACCACCAGTAACATTGATCTATCACAGGCAGAAACTGAGAAATAAACATAAATTGCATCGTCCACTCCGGTAATGAGATTAACAAAATCCTCTAATTATCTGAGAAAAATCTTGAGTCGAACCCATGAGTAAACAATCACAAAAAAGATCCAACAAAATTAAATAAACGGATGAAGGAGAGGGGGAGTAACTGTTTCAATCAACTAAGCCTAACGGACAATACCTCCAAAACTAGATTGATTAGTCTTCTTCCTCGCCCTCATTTTCGGCAATGTTGAAGTATCTCAACTCGTAAACATTCCTGTCCTTGTTCGAAGCAATCACCCTAAGCCAATCCCTCACATTGTGCTTCTTCAAATACTTCTTAGTCAAGTATTTAAGATACCTGAGAAACAATGATCAGTAAGTGATGTCAACGCTCCAACTCCATACATTAAAAAGAAGCTCGTTGCAAAAAATCATCAAGAGTACCAGACCACCTCCCTCTTATTTGGCGGTATTACCAACATTTTCGAAAAAGAACTCAGAAGGTTTAATGAACAACATAATTATTAGCATTGTGTTACCATGTTATTAACTTAGTCCAAACCACGCCGAAGGATCAGAACGCAAGTATCCACAAAATCATCGATGGCAATATTGATTTCGCTATCCATGTTGGTAAAAATTAAAACACATACAGATCATGTCACCGAAAAACATCGATATTCAATGAAGAGTTATCTAATACATCTTTCTCTCCCTTTAATCTGTCTCAAGAACTTATTAGGATGATATCAAGGATATAATTAGGATTATACGATATTTAAGGTAAAATTCAACAAATAAAGACACAGTAATAACATGATTAAACATGAAATTTAAGTAACATCAAACAAGCGACCTGAATAAGTGCTACAAACGTATATGCTATGAAAAAGGAATAGGAAAACTGTTATATGTCGGAACAAATCTTCAATGGTCACAGTCGAAACAATCTGAAATCATGTTAGAGTTCAGTAATAATTTCTAGATCTAATCTTAAATTCTCAATATTCCTCTCCAACATAATTCTCGTACTCAAACCAATAAAAAAACCACACAACACAAACGATGAAAAAGGGAATAAATTTGCGATCTTCTCATCAAGAAGAAGAAAATGAAGATAAAACAAAGAGAAAACGGAAGAGGATAGTAAAAAAGAAGAATACCGCTTGGAGAAGTTGTTGTCAGAGGTGACGGTAATCTTGTTCTTCTCGCGGGTGACGGTGACGGAGTCGCCGAGAGCGCCAGCCTTCCCGCCGACCTTGATCCGCTCCTGGAGGAACTTCTCGAGGGAGGCGATGTCCATGATCTTGTCCTCCACCGGCTTCGCGCAGTCGATCACGAACGTCGCTCCCTTCTTCTTCCCCTTGCTCGCCACCGCCGTTCCGCGACTCATTTTCTGCCATTTTTCACAATCCACAACTCAAAAACCACACACACAGCCACACACACACACACACAAATACATATACATATATATATATATATGATTATATATATGCAGTGTATCTATAGAAAGAGAGAGTACATACCGAAACTCTGAAGGTGCAAGAGAGCAAGGAGACGCTAGACTGGCGTGAGCTGCGATTAAGGGTTCGCCTTCGCCCAAAGTAACCGAGACAGGGATGATAAAAAGAAGCTCTAGGGTTTTGCACCCATCTAACGGCGTCGTTTTGTAAGATTCAGTCTTTTTGGGCCCACTAATATTTTTCAGCCCGATGGCTGAATAGGGCTAGCCACAACATCTTTTGAAGCCCACTAAGAGTTGGCCCAAAATGTGTCCTCATTTTTAAAGCAAAAGAAAACAAACAAAACAAAAGAAAAAACAGAAAATTTCCCATGGAAGATGAAGAACTGGAACGTATAGCTCCTTGCTCTTCTCTAGCTGTTGAATCTATCATCCGTGTCGGAACGGTACAGATATATGTATATATACATATATAAAATGAAAAAAAAACTCCATATTTGTGTTCCAAAGTCTCAATCTTTGACCCTTTTTTTTTTTCCCAACATTTTCAGGCTGGTGCGATTTGGGGCCTCTGTGCCGGTCCTTACGAAGCTCGTAAACAAGGTATGAACATATATATAAATATACACACAAATATACAAATATATATATATATATATATATATAATAAAAGAGGCGTAAAACGGAACTAATTTTATTGGTAATGCAGGCCTGACAGGCGTTGCTCATGCTGGTTTTGTGGTACCAAGCCTTAGCCGTTTGTCTGTTCATAAACTGTTATTGATTTGGTATTGTAGCGTTTGAGATTTGTGTGGGATTTTTAACTGCTGCTTTGTTGATGGGCAGACAAGGTCGATTGCGGGGTTCGGCTTTCAATGTGGTAATTACTAAAACACTCTGCTCTTTCCCTGATATATTATATTGAGTTGTAGGTAAAGTGTTTGTTGAATTGACGCTTTGAGTTGAGCTTTAGGACTTGTTGCTGGGATTTTTACCTCTACCCGCTGTGGCTTCAGAGATATCGAAGAAAGGATGATTTGGTTAGTTCTCTAATTTTTCGGGTTCATCATGGTTGTTGGCATTGATTGTTTCTTGTGCCTTTTTGAAATTCCTTTGTTGTGCCTGTGATTAGATCAGTTTTCACTTTGTTGGGATTCGTTTTTTCTGAGATCAGAAAAGAATTTGAGCACATGGGTTTGTATTAGTTTGTGTTTTTTGCTGATTTTCAAACCAATTTGAGTTTTTATGTTATCTCGGACGTACTCCAAACGAAGTTAATTGTGATGCTTCCTGAAGACAGCAGCTGACGTTTCCAAATTTATGGATACGACGTAATAGATGTTTGAACAGGAGAATTTTAATCTGCCTTGCTTATTGATAAGGAGAACTAATTTGGTGCCTGTGCGGTTTGGGTGCAAGTCTTGGAAGTTTGATGGTTGCATTTGTCTTTTACGTGGATGGATTGCAAAATTATGTTCCTAGGTGTAACACAGAAGACGAGGAGGGTGTTCATTTGGAAGACATCATTGTTTATTTCTTTCGGTGAATCACATGGAAATAGCTATTTATTTAATTGAGTTTGAGAAAAAATTGTCATCGTAAATGATCTCGTACGTTCTAGCTACTTTTGTGCTGAAGTTTATGATGCTATGATTAGTTGTAATTTTATCACACTCTCGTTCACTCAAAAACAATGAAGTCTCCAACTGATGCCATTATTGAGTTCTGGAAGGTTTGTTACTTGAATAGGTGCAAAAATTGATGAATGTAGACGAGTTTCATGAGCTAGGGCAGTGACTGAGCTAGTCCTATGAAAGTTTCTGCCACGAAAATCTCTTAGATGTTTTCTATAGATCTTCCATTCGGTAGAAACATCATGAAATGGCAGATCAATCAACAATAGCTGCAACATACGAAAATGTTTAATTGCTCACACTCGTGAATTCAAGAGCTTGACCTACCATAGTAATACTAGTACGAAAGCAAAAGAGCCCAACTTTCAAAAGAAGTTTAGGATCTCGTCGTTATGCTCTGCTACTATCTCATTGTAGAGGAGGTAGAAAATATAAACTTTGTTAGGCTTCTGTTGATTGTTTTACTTTATTTAATTGTATTACACCTGGCCATATTGCTTTTTAGAATTGGTGCTAAAGCCTCATGTAAAATCTAATGGTTAGTAGGTTTCTGATTCTTGGATGTTTCTTTTATCTTAACTCGTATTGGGAGAGGGTTTGTCAAGTCCTAAACATAGATAATTTGTCTGTGTGCGTGTATGCTTGTATTTACTTGTCCATTAGTGAAGAATCAGGGCTGTAAGGGGGACAAAAGTTTCGAGTTATATTGTGATATATGCAAATCATGATATCCTGCTGACCGGTGTTGTCAATTTTCTTACGAAAGGTGAATTCTCTAGTTGCGGGTGCGGCAGCGGGGGCAGCTGTTGCTGCTAGCACACGAAGCTGGAGTCAAGTAGTGGGGACGACTTGTCTAGTTTCCGTCCTATGCGCTACTGCTGACTACTTCAAACATATTTGAAGTACTTGTAGGTGGAAGCAAACGTGCCAAAAGGTCCTTCCGTTCTATGCTTCTTATACATCAAACAGCATTCTAGATCACATTCATTCTTGTTACTAGAATAATATCATAAAGAAAATATGTCGTAGAAACACAGAAACTTTTGTATTTTGTTCTACGACTTGAACTGGAATGAAGTCCTTTTCTCTTTGAATTCATTGAAGAACGTATCTTTCAGTTTTGAATTAATCAATTCTTGTTCGTGAATCAGAGGGGAATATTTTTATTTTATTTTTATTTTTATGTTCCCATCAATATGAACGTGTTTTAATCGTTTATTATCTGTTTTGGTGACCTGTGGAATATAGGAACAAGGTCATTTAAATATAAACAAACTGGTTTTAACCAAAAGAGGATTAAATGTGCCGAACCTCAATTCGACGTGTGTCCCTACATAAGACCGCCTTTTTCCAGGCTCGTATTTTCTCTCATTTAGCTGTATTTTCGGTTGTTCCAAACATGGTTTTATTGGCCGACAAATTGCCAGCTTGGGATGGTCGTCAAAATGTGGTTTTAGAATAGGAAAAGCTTATTGGAAAGATATTGAATATGGAGAGAGTCTTGAACTCCCAAGTCACAAGCTTTATCTGAAGAAGCCTCCATTGATTGGGGCCACAGAAGACACGTGATGATGTTCATGATTTTAAAAACATCATATACTGGAGGATTTATAATTGCATACGCAATGTCTGGTTTTTTTTTTTTTTTTTTTTAACCGAATATGGTTTAGACTTTTTTGGGTTAAACTTCTGTTTGTGAGCACTCAATTCTCAATTATTAATGCAACGGATACAGATTCTATTCTAAATTATTTTATAATTTACGTGATAATAAATTATTATCTTTTAACTACTAGATGTAATATCTTATTATTACTATTATTATTATTTACCTTGAAAATTTTTCAACTCATATCAAATTAAAAAGTTACGATTTACTAAGTCAGTTGGTAAAAAAAAAAAAAAATAGAAGATTAAAGTTAATATTAATATCGTTATTCTTGAATAATTACGGGGCAAAAAAAGGGAAATATTCCTGCCACCCATGAAAAATTTTGATCTTGAACTGTGTACTCGGACAAGTTTCATTATCAGCGAAGAAAAAGGTATTTAAGGAAGAAAAGGAAGTCAATGATTTAGGTGTATCAGTATCTGTTGGGTTGATTAATTGGAGATGATAGCTTGCTTCTTAACACTTTTTTTTGGTTGACTTTTTTTTTTTTTTGAGTAAATATTTTAGGTGACTGGTTACTGTTTTAGTGTATTTGGCCAATTGTTTAATAATTTCGTAAAGGAAAAATGAAGAATCTCTGCCAAAGTGCCATTTATATATATTCTCCACCGAATTGGCAAATGAGAACTCTTGACATGTTTTCATCATCAAGTCATGTTAGTCTTGCGAGCAATTCAAAGAATTATGCCCATTTATTTCAAATTCTTGGACCTTTATTTTTATTTGCATATCCATTATCATTATATATTATGGTGGTACATAAAGATATTTATTAATGTGTCATAAATTTTTTCTCTCTTGGACTTTTTTTTTTTTTTAATTAACAAATACAAACTTATTATTTCAACTAATACTCCTCGAGTGGCACATATCATTTCTGCCAATATATCTATTATATTTCATCATCAATAATAATAGTGAAAATTAGTTTCTTTGGAATTCCGTAAGACAATTTCGTCTTTTTTTTTTTTTTTTAACCTGTTTAAAACGGGTTTCGGTCTAAGGTTTTTTGGAATTTTGTTAAACAGTTTCGAAGGAATTTCGGCTTTTTTTTTATTATTTTTTGGCTATGTCTTTTTGTGCTTTTTCTTCTTCTTTTTTTAATTTTAATTTTTTTTTTACAATATACTATTTCCGCACTTCAACTAGTGCATATATAAGAGAAGGACCAAATATATTACAATTTGCAAATACTAGTGGAAGTGAAGTATTTTTTAAAAAAAAAATTATTTAAGTGAAGAAAAAGTTTGGAGTTTGAGGGCATATTAATATTATTACTAAATTCAAAATCTATGAGAAAACTTTAAAATTTGTCCTAAATAAAATGAGATTTCCCTTGAATAGTCATTAGTTGCCTGCATTTTTTTTTTTTTTTGATAGGGCATATTAATTTTTTTGAATGTGAAGTAATCTATTAATTACCAAGTACCGACAATGTATTCAAGATTTTGTTATCAATTCAAGTTGGTTTTCCTTTCTTTTCTTTTTTATATTTTATAGAATAACTTACGAAAGAAGTTGAATTTATTTATTTGGTGTCAACCTTTACAACGGTTGAAAACATTGGAATTGAATTTAAATATGACTAGAATTACGTGGATTTCACTTCTTGAATGTCTTTTCAAGGGGAAAAAAATTTGATGCAATGCAGCCTAATTTTATATGAATCTTTTGTGTAAAAGGGACAATGTCGCTGGATCGCATGTTAAAATATAACATAAATAATATATATTTAATAGTTCAAAATGAAACCATATTAAATTTTAAGATAAATTATTTATTTAGTCATTTCACTTTTAATGTTGTGTAATTTTGATCATCGAATTTTTTTATTATTAAAAAGCCTCTAAATTTTTAAAATATTATTATAATAATTTTATGTACGTGTAAAAAAGAAAAAAAAAAAAAAAAAAATAAAACGTCTAACATGACATCGAATTAGATAATCTCATGAGACAATACAGAGCAGTTTCTCGTCTATATTAATATATTATTATATGAATTAATATATATATATATATAAATAAAAAAAGAATACACCTATATACATACGTGAGTTTTTACAAGACATCCACATAATAAAAAGGATAAGTTTATTGGGATATGTGATGAGGACGGAGAAGAGTGGAGGCTGAGGGGGCAAGATCAGGGATCTCTCAAAAAAAAAAAAAAAAAAAAAAAAAAAAAAAAAAAAAAGAAAAGGAAATCAGATCAATAACTCTACTCTACGGCATGGGCACCTAATATTGGAGTACCAGCCATCACCTCATCAGTTTTGGAACTTCTTCGTCTTCATTTTTTTTTTTTTTTCTTTTTAGCTCGAAAATCAATCCCAATCCCAATCCCCATCATTTCAAGATAGACCTCACCCTTCTCTCTCTCTCTCTCTTTCTCTCTCTCTCTCTAGAGTTTCCTATTTCCCTCTCCATTTTTCCCTTCCGCCAATTTTTATGTAGCAAAAAAAAAAAAAAAAAAAAAAAAAACGGTTACCATTTTGATGCTACAGCTTAACATTCATCACCAAAGGCATCCTCCTTATGTTCAAACCAGTGTCTTGTCTTTGGTCTCCAAACAACAGAGATCTAAGCTTTTACATATACATATACATACATACATATATATATATATATATCTTTGGATGAAACTATGTTCGAGTTGATTCTAGTTTCCTAGCTAATATAGTGCTTGCTATATATTTATATATATATATATATATATTGTATAATATACAAGCTATGGAGGTTGAATACCAAGAGGTAAGTCTTCCATCTTAGTGGTTTTATTTATACCAAATTTTTCTCTCTAAATTTTTTTGTTTTGTGTTTTTTGTTTTTTTTTTGTTTTTGTTGCTTTTGTGATAATATTGAACGAGAGAAGGATTACATAAGGAACTCAAGAAGAGTTCAGCTCTTCACTTGCAGATGGTTGCCTTTTTCCTCTCCAAAAGCTCTGGTTTTTCTTTGTCATGGTAATTTCTATTTTTTTTTTTAATATTCTATTTCTCTCTCTCTCTCGCGCTTTTTTTTTTTTTTTTTTTTTTTTTTTTAACTGGTGTTTGGTTGAAGTTTGAACCTTTAATAATTGAACATGCATTTGGTGGGTTTTGCAGGGTATGGTATGGAGTGCAGTGGTTTCATGAGAGGTAATAAATATTCCTTTACTGACTTTTTTTTCCCCCCCACCTTCTTTTATATTAGTTTTCTTTTCTACTCCATTATTGTTTACCTTCTTGTTTCTCTGTCAATATGGATTACATTATTATTACAACCTCTAAAGTCCAGCTAAACCTTTTTTTTTTTTTTTCCGTCTTTTGAGTTGGTTCCAATTTTATCACCTGTTGCCTTTATTAGCTGTCTCTCCTTTCTCAATTACTATCACTCTAGAATATTGACATCAATTTTGGATATAATTCAACTAAAATATATAAGATAGAAAGGAAAAAAAAAAAAGTTTCCTTCTTCTTTTTCTTGTCCCTCATATTTGCTTCTCTTTTTTTGTTTTTTGTTTTTTTTTTTTTTAAATTCGTCAGAAAGAAAAAATAAAAATCACTCAGAGATTACAATACTTCATCACAAGCTAGCTCCATAAAATTTTATCCAAAGATATACTATATACATATATATGCACACTTGCCTATATCTGTGTTGTTTATATAAATATTCTGTATTTAATTCTCATATGGGAAATAGGTATATCCTGACGTACGTTGTTTCAATGATATATGCTTAAGTTTTTATAAATTCGTTGATTCTTCAAATTTTTCACGTAAGTGTAGCAAAACATAATATATATATATATATATATATATATATATATATTTGGCTTTCATGACTTCTGAGTTGGACAAGAAAATGTTTCTGGATTAATAGATTGAAGGTAAAATAAGGCTAAACATTGGGGGTTTTTTTTTTTTTTTTTTGGGAAGTGAGATATTCGGCTAAATTAGATAGAAGAAAAGGGTGACACATTTCTTTTGGATGTTCTTTTACATTTGTATTTAACTAATCAACTTCTCTCGGAAGTGACATCATCACGATATATAATATAACAACTAGATGTCACATACTTTTTATATGTCTGATCTCTCTCGGTGTTCTTTGGTTCCATCTGGGGCAATCACTTTCTTCGATGTTCTCATTTTTCTCGGAACGAAAAGATTGGAAGTTTATGTAAATACACACATATATATATATATGTATGTGTGTATGTGTATATATATTGATAGATACATCTACGGCGACATGACGGCTTTTTATCCGCCTTTAATTTTGAGATCAGATAGCGCCATCGATTCTTTTATGATTTCATCAATGACCTTTCAATGCAAGCCCGTAACACCACGTAATTTGTTTTTATCGAACACATGGTTAAAAGTACCGAAGGGGACTATATATATATATATATATATATATATAAATATGTATGAAAATTTATGGAGAAAAAAAGACTTTGCTAACAGACCGGACGTACATATAACATATAAAATTCAATGGTAACGTGATTTATTTTTACTTGAACTTGAAAAGGATTGGGATTTAAATTGAATGTCCTGTGGTGTAGATAAATAAAGATTTTTCATTAATCATCGGATTATGTCTATAATTATTGTGACATAACACATATATATACCTGTTCTAAATAACAATTATTTTAGGAGGCGTAACGACAACTTTTGTACTTTTCAACCAAAAAATTTTGATAAATAGATAGCTTTTAAAACACATTTTTTTTAATTAAATGGTCATTTTTTATTTAGAAAAATAACGTGATAGATTATAATTAATTAATGATTAATCAAATAAATCAATAAAAATATATATATTAATATTGATCATGTCTTATAAAATTTTGACAATTTATTAAGAAACTTCTTAAAAAAAAAAGAAGTTATTGACCTACATATCTCAATTTATTATTATATAAAAGCAAAATGTAAATATCACGTTATAATATTTTACGTGTAGGACTGTATTTTTAACTAGGACAAAGCAAAACCCAAGTTTATAATTTGTTGATCTAATTTTTTTTTCCTGTCCGTTTTGCTCTTATAATTTGTTGATCTAATTTTTTTTTTCCTGTCCGTTTTGCTCTGTGGCTATTGGCCAACCACCCACTTGCATTCATTTTTTTATTTTTTTATTTTTTATTTTCCAATATCTATTTCTGGATCTTTAGAGTGCAGTGTTTCTAGTTGAGACATAGAACTGTCCTTGTATATGTGGGCCAAAAGATTGAGATTAAAGGCACGCTCTGATTTGTTTTTGTTTGACAGAAAAACAAATTTAAATTAAGGGAGATTCTGGCATAACCATCCAAACTCCTCAATTTAAACTTTTTTTTGTCTTTTTTTTTTTAAGTTTTTATCTTTTTTTCAAAAAGTTTTTTTGTCTTTTCTGAAAATTCAAAAAAATTTACTATTTAAATTTAAAAATCCCAACTCAAACTACTCCACCAAACACCCTTTAAACTGTTGAGATCTAAAAAAAGTAGACATTATCAACTTATTATGGAGAGTAATTGGTCAAAATCCATAAATTATTTAAAAATAAGATGACAATTTAATTAATATATTTTTAATATTAATCGAAATAATTTTAAATTTTTTTTTTAACAATTACATCCTTTTTGTCTGAGCTGGTGACAAAACTCACAAAATGATTACGTGTGAGAAGCACTATTTGTGTATTTTGAAGTTTAAATAGGTAATTTTATACCTAAATTAGATGTGACAATGAGGGCTAAATTGGGAGGGTTTTCCTCGGTGGTTTTTGTATTTCTGAAATTAGGGATTTGGAGTTTCATGGGTTTCTGTTCTTCAACCCCCTCCTCACGGTCATCTCCCTCTATAGCTCCTTGGGTTTTTATTCTTCAACGCCAGCTTCGTCATCTGTTCTGGGTTGGCTTCGCCGATCACTACCGCGAATGGCGTTGCAGACCTATGGTTGAAGAGATCTTCTGGAGCTGCTCTTGTGAGGAGACGAAAGCGTCGAGAAGCTTCCGAAGTGGTCCACAGGGTCGGAGATTCCGAGGATTTCAGGACCGTTGGCGACCCGAGATCCGCTGAGATTTGGCGATGCGCATCGGAGGAGAAAATCGTCGGGAGCGTCGTCGCCATCGTCATCGGAGTAGGACAAGAGCTCGAGGGGCCGTCATCGCGAGATCTGGTGTCGCCGCTGTCGGACGCCGTCGCAAGTTCGAGGTCAGCTTCCTTCGCCGGAGATGGACGCCGTCGCCGGGATGTGCAAACAGAGAGAGAGAGAGAGGAAACAGATCACTTCAGGGAAAAAATAAAGGGATAGAGAAAATTAGAGCTAATTTTGATCTTTTTACTATAAAAACAATGATTTCAGTTATATTCGGTGAATTATCCCCATTCAAACTAAATTTAAAATTTTTATATTAATTTTATTTTTATTTTTTTAATTAATAAAATTTATAATTATTTTTTAAAAAATTAATTTAATTTAAATTTAAAAATTTTATCTAATCTCAAACTCGATTCATTTATTAAAAAACTTAATAAAAAACTTTACACGAAATTTAACAAAAATATATATATATAATTATTAATATTTAAAAAATTTAGGATTCTTTTAATTAAAATTAAAAAAAAAATTAAATTAACTTTTTAAAAATAATTGAATAATCTTTTTGACCAGTTACTCAATCATGAAACGGTTGTTACGAGCCTTAAAGTTGGTCTCGGACTGCGTTGAAGATTGTTGGGTGGGTAGCGGTGCTTAGTCTTTTGGTTGGAAAAAGAATCTAGACTATGACAGTTGAGGTGTAATTAATAATCTACGACTTTATTGGTTCGTTTTTTTGTTTTAGAGGTTTTGAAAAAGATACCCCTCTCGAAATAGTGTTGTTTTGAACCGTCCCACTTTTATTAAATTATCATTTTTTATGTTATTGTGATTTAAGTGATTTAATGTTTAAAAATACGCATTATAAATAAAGATCCCGTAACATAAAAAAAAAAAAAAACTCTTATTTTTTATATTAAAATATTATTTTTTATATATATGTATATTATTAGTCGTTCAATTATAAACATTCTGATGCTTTGGTTCTTAATTTTTTTTAAATAGAATAGTACTTATGGTCCATTTAGTAAATGAGTTTGAGTTTGAAATTTTAAGTTTCAATAATAAATTTGTGTTGATTTTTTAGAAAAGATAAAAATTTTTTCGAAAAGATAAAAAACTTTTTCAAAAAAAGATAAAAACTGAGATAAAATTTTGTTTGAAATGATTTATCCAATGAACTATTAATGAATGTACTTAAGGATTTTGGCTTCTAACCATTAAAATACTACTCTAGTTGTGCCTCCCTTTAAAAGAAAAATCAGATTGTGCCCCTAGTTCATAATTAAAAGATTTAGTTATTTTTTAAAAATATTTACGATTCCGTTTCCAAGATTTTGAAATTTAACCGAAGTGATCATGTACCGATTTCTTGATAACTTGAAATTTTAATGGAAACAGAAACAATAGGTTGAAAATGTTACAAGGTCTACGGGTTTTCAAGGGCAATAAAGAAAACATGTGCACCTAATTTAAACTTTTTTTTTTTTTTTCTTTCAAGCAATCACGCGATAAAAACAGTATGGCATACAATTGTTAGTTTCAACAGTCAAATGTTAATTTTAGCAGGATAATCAACATAACAAAAGTTTAGAAAGTAACTAAGCATGACAAAATAAAACCTAAAGTTGAACTGAATACCAGTTTAATCAAATTTGATTGAAAGCAAATTAGAAAAAAAACATATTATTGTAGTATTAACAAGGAATGTTTTTTTTTTTTTTTTTTGAACAATGAAGCATTTCTTTGTGCTCAAAGAAAAATTCTCCAATTTTTTTCTGAGATAATATGTTAAATGACATGCCTTTTTTTCCATTAATTTTCTCTTATAATAAGTGAAAATTAGAAATCAAAATTATTGCATCATGAATCACAGATGGACCAAATCAGCAAAAGGTTTGTTAAAATGTTGAGCATTTTCGTAAATATTTCAACAGGTTGTGGAATAAAACTAGCATGTGCGGGATATGCAGTGTTTGGGATTGATTACGAGGGCCACGGGAGGTCCAGAGGGGCCAGATGTTACATCAAGAAATTTGACAACATCATTTCCGATTGCAGCGATTTCTTCAAGTCTATCTGTGGTATGTATTTGTGTGTGTGTGTATATATATATATATATATATATATATATTCACATCCCATGATTTCTTCTCTTACCTTTTGTGCTGTAATATTTGCTGGTCTTACTATGCAAACGGCTCTTCAAACGTTGGATGATAGGTAAATCGGTTCGTTCAAATATATCTTGGTCATCATTGAAGACTTGAAAATGCGTTGATATTACCGTAATTCATTTTGGCAAAGTGGATTTATTTATTTATTTAAATTTTGGCGTAGCAGTGCAGGAAGAGTACAGGGACAAGAACAGGTTCTTGTATGGGGAGTCCATGGGAGGGGCAGTGGCCCTTTTACTTCACAAAAAGGACCCTTCTTTTTGGAATGGTGCTGTTCTTGTTGCACCCATGTGTAAGGTTAGCGAATCTTCTATTAAACATGCACACTTTATTATTATTATTATGTCCCATCTTGACAATTAGGGTACCAAATAAATGTTGTTCAACGAAGTTGTCCAATCTTGGTTTGACAATTATGGAATCAAATAAATGTTGTTCAACGAATTTGGAGTAACAACCGACTGACTGTTGACAAGACTTAGAGGAAAGACAAAAAAAAAAAAAAAATAAAAAATAAAAAAATAAAAAAATAAAAAAAAATTGATGGCACTGCTCAATTGTGTTATCGTTTTGGCAGCGTCAACATTCGCACGAGACTCATATAAGATATACTTTTTATTAATTGTGATATTTAATTTTGTTGATGTTTTTAAGTATTTTTCAAAAAGTAATCTCAATGTATAATTTAAATAATAAGTGGGTTGAGAATAAAGGTTTAGCAAAAGTCAAAATCCGTGTAATTGATAAATTTTAGTAGTGTGATCTTAAATAAAATAATAATTTCTTAGGACATGTATTAGGAAAGAGAATTCTAAAGATAGAAGGATTTAAATTCTACGGAACGTGAAATAACCGTTAAATTTTATTTTTCCAACCATTCAAAAAAGACACAAATAAACATCCCTTGCTTGACCTGTTAGATATCGGAGAAGGTGAAGCCACACCCTTTGGTAGTGAACCTACTGACGAGAGTGGAAGAAATCATACCAAAATGGAAGATAGTTCCCACCAAGGACGTCATTGATTCAGCCTTCAAAGACCCTGTAAAGCGCGAAGAGGTGAAAAATTCTTCTCCTCAATCGACTCGACAAATAGACTTGTAACTCGGTACAATAAAATTGTTACGTCTTTCCTCAAAAAAAAAAAATGGATATGCAGATAAGGCACAACAAACTCATATACCAAGACAAGCCTAGGCTGAAAACAGCACTAGAAATGCTCAGAACGAGCATGAGCCTTGAAGACAGTTTACACGAGGTTCGTAGTGCTACACAAGCTCTCTTGTATTCAAATTATTACGATATATGTGACCCTTTATTTTTTATTTTTTGGTTAAATTTCAGGTGACGCTTCCGTTTTTCGTATTGCATGGGGAGGCAGACACGGTAACAGATCCTGAAGTGAGCAGAGCGTTATACGAGAAGGCCAGCAGTAGGGACAAGACCATAAAGCTATACCCCGGAATGTGGCATGGTTTGACGTCTGGTGAGCCGGATGAGAACGTGGAGATTGTCTTTGCAGACATCATAGCTTGGCTTGTTAAGCACACCGAGAACGGTGATAATGCCACTTCGATTCATGCATTCAACAATGGAGTTGTGAGGCTTGTGACCGCCGCAGCTGCATCTCCAGAAAATGTTAGCAGGAAGGAGGAGCCACGGCAGAAGCAATCTTACAGGAGGTACTTTTGCGGACTGAAAGGCCGTTGCTTGCAACATCACTCCGCCATGTAGCATTTGCTGTGCTGTGTGTTGGGAATCAGTGACCGCAATAACTCTTGTTTATGATCTATATATTTGGTGTTTTTATAGACAATGGACTTGAACTGTCTTCCAATTGGTAAATGTACCATGAAATGAGGGAAATGGAATAAGAGAATTCGGGTCTTTTAAACGGGAATCTATCGCAGATGAGCTCAATTCAAGGTAGGAAATGTCATCATAAACGACAAGCCATAGAACACGGACAAACACATAGTAAAATAATATTTAACAAAGCTATAACCACTTCTTGCATAACCAGAAGAAAAAGACCCCAAAAACGAAGATAAAATCCTATCTTAGAGCTCGAGTAATCAACTTGATTTTTCATTTTCGTCTTTTATTCCCTTCAGCAGACCTCTTTAACTACTAAACAATGTCACTTGAATTGGTTAATGTAACTCAAATGGTATCCCCATTGTTCACAAGCCAAAGTAATCACCGCTATACATTGAAGAAAAAATGCATAAGCTAAAACACCATAGCCATAGCAAGGAATTTCAAGAATTGCAAAGCTCACTGTCTATTTGAAAGCGAAAAGACGATAGCCAACACACAGTCTCGAAGATGGGAGGTAAAACAAAATGCCTAGTGGGATACCCAAGGAATAAGGATCTATTCTAAAAAGATTAAGAAACCAACAATATGCTGTGCCACTCCTTCTGCTGTAACTGTGTCGTTTCGAAGCAGGGGAAAGCTAGGTGTATTCCCTTTGTTGTTGTTGTTTTTTTTTTTTTTTTTTTTCCCTTGGTACCACTTTTAAAGTATAGAAGTCCCTTAAATTTGGGATTATGCAGTATTGGAAGAACCGCCTTCCTTGTGGTCACCGAAAATGCGTTGCCTGAAGTCCTTGACCATAAGAGGGAGGCCCTTGTGCAGGGATACCGTAGGTTCCCAGCCCAGAAGTTCCTTGGCCCTTGTAATGTCAGGCTTCCTTTTGTGGGGATCGTCCTCTGTGTTGGGCTTGTACACAATCTTTGCATCCGGGTCAATTGTTTCCTGAACAACCTGCGAAAATGTGCGTGTCGAACGTTTGGAGTTTAGATTCCCGAGCAAGAAGTTAAGAAGTTTAAACCATAATATACACCAGACGATATAGAATAGCAAATACCTTATCCCCGTTTTTCTAACTTGTCAGTTTCTAATCTAGTTCTAGTATGATTGAAAAATCACAGTTGTATCATTATATGGTTACCAAAAGCAAAAGAACCGGAGAAATAATCAGAGACGGTCCAAAAGAGTGGACATGCTTACCTTAGCAAGTTCAAGCATGGTGAATTCACCGGGATTCCCAAGATTGAAAGGTCCTACATGTTCTCCTTCCATGAGGCGCATAAGACCCTCCACCTATTTGGACACATTTTCATACGGATATTAGTAAACATTCAGCGAACAGCTAAAATGAAGACACAAGATTCAACTTAGAGAGAGAGAGAGAGAGATCAACGGTCCTCTCCTTCCTGTGGACCATGATAGAGAGAAACTCTACCTAAGATACCAAACAGTAAAAATGTAGTTCAACAGTGAACAGAGCCTGCCCAAAATCGCCAATCCTATCCTCTAGATCACCCTAGTAATCAGAAGCTATAGGACCATTTACTTTCTGATCTAACTTGGCAATTTTCCCAGGTTTTTATTATTATTATTTTTTTATTTTTTTTTATTTTTTGGCTGGAATCGAAGATTCAATAATTGAAAGGGACATTAATTTCTCACCAGTTGAAAACAAGTTCGAATGCATACAAAACTACGTGTCCTGTAACCAAGTAAGCTACAATTAAGAGAGCTGGTCCCTTCTACGCCTTTGTACTGGCACTAGTCACGTGGAATAACGGCAACTGTGTGCAAACACTCTCCTTGAATTAACTGAAAAAGGCAAATAGGATCGTTCCCTCCCTATCTCACAGCAATCACAATGCTGAAATGCAGTTTTTTGGAACTGACAGAGATTGAAGACGTGCTATGCACGTGGGAAGAATATTATGCAGTAAATGGTCTCAGAACCCCAGACTAGTATCAAATTTTAGCCACTAATTCTTCATTAACAGCCTGTGAAACTCTAATCTCCAAGCTAGTAATCTTATATTTTCTGATTTAAAAGCAAAAAGAAGCACCATGGAGTTTATTTAAAAAAAAAGCATAAGCCGTAGGGTATCTAGCCAGGCACAATCCGTTGAAAAGGTCATTAATTAAAAGAAAATAATATAAAGGTTCTATGACTTGCCAGATCAGACACATATTGGAAACTCCTTGTCTGCTTCCCATCACCGTAAACAGTCAGAGGCTCTTTCCTCAATGCCTGCAAAGTTGACATTAATTGGCGTTAATTAACCATTAAAATAATACACTCACCTTTAATTATTCAAAGAGAAAGACGTATAAAATTGTTTATATTGTTTACCTGGGCAACAAAGTTACTAACAACACGGCCATCATCTATGCACATTCTAGGCCCATACGTGTTGAAAATCCTGGCAATCCTAACCTGCACCAAATGAGAAACACAAAAACTGTAAAATACATATACATATATATATATATATATTTTAAATGGAAATGACCCTTTTACATGCATGTGAGAAGGTGCGGACATTGCACAATCCAGGTTGGGTCCAGACCAACGCTGTCTGTCGATCCCCCACAATCATGTCCTAGACTATCGTTTCGCACCTCCCAATAACGCGTTCAATAAAATAGGAACACTAATCTTAAATTCAATTAACTCAGTTCCATCACATTTAGGGGTTGTTTGGCACATATTTTAGGATGAAAAATTTCAATTAAGAATGATTCGAGAATTTGGATTCTCAATTCAAAATAACAATTCATTTCGAAATGATATGTCAAACAGATGTAACACATAGGAACCATATAATACCATCACTCATATAATATTTAATTGGGTATATAGACGACCCCATCAAAATATTTTTTAATCATCAGATTATATTAAATTTGTTTTTATTTTCAGATTATATCAAATAAAAACAAATTAACAGGATTCGATAAAGTAAATTTTCATACTCCGCTATAAAATTCTAAAAATAACTCTAGAATGAAAACAAAAAAGAGAAAAAATAAAAATAAAAAATATCGGATTAAAATACAAACCTCAACTCCTGCACCTCTGTGATAGTCCATGGTCAACGTTTCTGCCGTACGCTTGCCCTCATCGTAACAACTTCGGACACCTGTCATCCATTCAGAAATCCCAACCAAACTTTGTCAGTTAATCCACCTGTACTCTGCTTCTCCCGCCTACAAAATCACTAAAACTCACGCGAACCATCTCCAAATTACGAATACACCCTCATCCTTTTCCTTTTTTCCAATTTTTCACCCCCCAAACAATATTCAAATTGTTGTGTCTCTGTGTGTTTGTGAACCGTCGGATTAGTGGACCCGATGATTACGGTTTCCTCCTTGACCGTGACAATACGTCCGGATCCAAGGAGTTGGTCGGTGGGCCCCACCAAGGTGGGCCCAAGTGGGAGAAGACAGAGCCCAGAAACCTCGTGCAAACTCCACCGCCACCGGCCCCGGCGCAAATAGACCGGAACAGGGACGGGTCGCTAATGTGCGCCGATTTCACGAACTACGAGAAAAACCGGTCCGCCATGGATAACCAGAAAGAGAAAAAAAAAATGGAGAAAAAGAAACGAAACGTACCAATTGGATTGACGTTTCCCCAGTAGGTCTCGACCTGAGGGTGTTGCAGAGGATCACCGTAAACCTCACTTGTGCTCGTCAACAAAAACCGAGCACCAACTCTCTTGGCTAGCCCAAGCATGTTCAGAGTCCCCACCACATTGGTCTTGTGAAATTTCAGAAACAAACTCAGAATTAAGGAATTCAAATTCGAATCAGAATAAATCGGAAAAGAAAAACAAGAAGAAGAAGCGAATGTATAATGGAAAGGATATGATGGTCTTGACGGGGTTGAACTTGTAGTGGACAGGGGAGGCGGGGCAGGCGAGGTGGTAGATCTGGTCGACCTCAAGGAGGAGAGGCTCGACGACGTCGTGTCGGATGAGCTCGAACCTAGGGTTTCCGAAGTGGTGCATCACGTTCTCCTTCCTCCCGGTGAAGAAATTATCGACGACGATGACGCTGTCTCCGCGCTCGATCAGACGGTCCACGAGGTGGGACCCGACGAAGCCGGCCCCGCCGGTGACGACGATCCGGAGCCCCTTCCGCTTCAGCCCCAGCGGAATCTTCCCTCCCGAATTCCAGCTCTGAACCGCGAACCGCCGCTCGAAGACCGCCCGGTGAGAGGCCAGGTGGCTGGAGGACTCGATCTCCGGCAGGGAGTTAAAGATCGGAGGGTAGTCGTAGCCCCGGGGAGGGCTGGAGGAGGGGAGGAGGGTGAAACCGAGGGTGGCGATGGCAATGCCGATGAGGACGAATAGGAGGCGCTGCTCGCGGAGGATGTAGCGAATCGGGCGGGTCACGGCGAACCATGGCTTCAGCGGCTTCGGCGAGTACGCGTCGGCCACCGGCTGGGCCTCGTCGTGGCCGCGGAAAATCAGCTCCGAAGCCATCCCGGCGAGGTCTCTGGGATTCGGCGTTCGGATGCGAAAGAGAGAGAGAGAGAGAGAGAGAGAGAGAGAGAGACCGTTAAATTCTTAATTCAGAGTGATTTTCTCGAATTCGATTTGTGAGAGAATTGGTGACCGAATGCAGAGATTGAAATGTATGTGTGAGTGTATTTATATATATATATATATATAGTTTATTTATATAGCGAAGGAAATGAATTATTTTTTTAAGGAATAATTTTCGCCGGAAACTCGCGCTCCGGCGCGTGGGCGATTAGCCTGGCTTTTGTAGTTTTTTCTTGCGTTTAGGGATAAATTGCATTTAAAGAGTGAGGCAAAAGTAATCAGTCCTGGTTTTGGACTTTATTACCATTGCCCTCAACTTAATTCTTTTTCTTTTTTCAAAACCCCGTTTTGATCTTCTTCTTCTTCTTCTTCTTCTTCTTTTTTTTAAGGCGTTTTTGATGCTTAGATATTGTGAGTTTAAAAAATGAATTTAAAATAGGATGTTAAACGGGAGTTTAATTTTTATATTGGGATCTAGATTTTTAACAGGATTTGGCTTTTGTCTAATTAAACTAAATAATTCAACAGAAAATTAAATTAAAATTAAAAGATTTAGCTTCCGTTTGTATTTAAGTTTAACTCTAACTAAATTGTACTTTTTCATATTATTTTTATTTTTTTTCTGAAAAGTCAATAAAATTTATAATTAATTTTTTAAAAAAATCAACTAATTCCAACTTAAAATTTTCATATTTAACTAATTTATCAAACAAAACTTAATTAAGCAATTATGTTTTTGTTCATTAAAAAATATATATTATGTGTTGGTTAGCTAGGGCGGTGCAAGCATGAGCATCTAATCTATCACCCTTCAAATTTGTTCAGTTGGCAACTTTGACTTGGCATTTGGTAAAAACATGCTTTGATTTCAAAACTCATAATCAAATCCTTCTGGTTTAGTCTCGGCGTGACAAAATTGTGAAAGCGCGAGTTGCGATCCGCACCGCTGACACTTTTTTTTTTTTTTTTTTGGAAAAATTATAATAATCAGGTTATTTACATCGATATATAAATAATATTATATTATAATATTTTAAATAAAAAATAAAAATTATCGGATATATCCGTCCATCGTAAACAAGATTTTTCCTATATATATAATCTTTTTAATTATCAGTTTTGTCTTCTAAAGTCATGAACTCCAACATAGAAAGAAATATAAAATGATATCTTAAGAAATCATAAAGTGAAATAATGTTTTCCTTATAATTTAAAGTTGTTAGCCAATTCATTTAAAAAAAATAAAAATAAAAAATAAAGAGAGAGAGAGAGAGTTGTTAGGGAATTGTATAAGGAAGTAAATTACGTTCCACGTGAAAGATAACAAGATAGATAATGAATTCCAGCAGGCACACAATAAAGATGAATAGTTCATCAGATCACAATTTTATTGCGTAATCATCACATTTAAATTGTTTTAAATTAGTGGGCGATGCCTTTTATGATGTCGTTGAGAGTCATTACCAAAAGTAACGTAAGTGTAATGGTAAAATAATTTCAAGATTTTCTTCCCTAAAAAAAAAAAAAAAGATTATAAGATTTCCGTTATACTCAATTGGGTAGTAGCTAAGGATATTTGAATTTTGAGTAATGTGCGTTGTTACAGTCATACCATGTTTACGAGATTATTCTATCCCCATTTTTGTGTCCTAAATATATACACTGATGCTCCTACCAAACTGAATCCTGTTTTGCTGTTTTTTTTTTTTTTTTTTTTATGCTTTTATTTAACTTAAACTACACAAATTAGTTTTTGCAAAGCAACCCAAAAAGGAGGGCAAAACATCATATCACATATGAGAGTGTGTACTAGAAAAAGCAAAACTAGCTGAGAAGTCGGTTACCGAATTTCCACAACAGGAATCATATCAAACACTATCACCTTTTGATAATTCAAAAGTATCACAAATATCTTGAATAACATTTGCTTCCAATGATCGGAGTTCCGGATTCTTGATAGCGTGTAAAATATTCGGAGCATCTGTCTCAATAATCCAATTCGAGTATCATTTAGAAAAAAACATACCACACACATTCGCTTATAGCCATGCATTGGCTGAAAAACGGTGAAAAACAACCTGGCATTCGACGGGTCATAGCTCCTAACACCACCCCATTAGCATCTCTAGCTATCAAACCGATACCAATGAAATTTTATGGAGATGTGGGTGGGTGGAGGCATCCACATTAATTTTGACATGCCCCAGGTTTGGAAGTTTCCATGGAGTCTTTAGTGGGTACTAGGGACCGAATCAAGCCTCCAAGCCACTTCATAGTCGCCAAGGATACGCCCAGCATGAGAGACCACCTCCTTAGGACTGGTAAACTTCCCTGCAAGAGTGAATGAGTTTCTGTCTAGCCAAATTGACCAACATACAAAAACAGTCAAGATCTTCACTAGAACACTTTGTAGTAGCAAAATGATAAAAGGGAATTAAACAAACTCCTTGGAAATTTCC
Source organism: Ficus hispida (assembly GCA_025413025.1). Taxonomy (NCBI): domain Eukaryota; kingdom Viridiplantae; phylum Streptophyta; class Magnoliopsida; order Rosales; family Moraceae; genus Ficus; species Ficus hispida. Next base: position 8,581,124 of record CM046370.1, on the reverse strand, counting down.
GGAACACTTGCCAAAGTACTGAATCCTCCCATATAGAACGAATACTCCCACAAGACCAAAGAGTATGAGATGTGTCTTCCGCTTCCTCACCACATCTCGGAGGTGTTTTGCTTATTCATATCTCCTAGTTATCATTTGTTCTTGCATTTTTATTTTTCTTTCCTTTTATTCCTTTCTATTTTGATTACAATATTTCATATATATATATATATATATCAAAATTCAAGAATCCATTTCCTATATTTCCTTGATGTTATCTCCAATCTTTTTTTTTTTTTTTTTTTTTTTTGTGAATGGTGTCTCCAACCTGTGGGGCAGATTATATACCTTACATTAATGTTGCCTAAATTTAATTGGCAAGTAATTTAGAGAATGATTCGAAATTTATAATAATATTTTTTTAAGGGAAAATTTATCAGTTTTTTTTTTTTTTTTTTGGGTAAAAGGGAAATTTCTTAGTTGTTATTTGGAATGAATTACTTAAGTCTCAAAAAAAAAAAAACTTTTTTTTAAGGTGTAAACTAGTTAATTAGTAATCACAAACATGATGAGGTCAATAGAAAGGTCGATAATGAGTGTGATGTGAGTGATCCCGTATTTGACAGTTTGATTTTGAGAATCATGACAACATCTTTTTGAGGAATTAAGACACTGATATCTGTCATCTCTGTCTTTTTTTTATTTACTTTTATCTCAAGAGTTGCTGCTGCTGCTGTTTTTTTTTTTTCCTAATTATATCAAAAATTGGCATCTCTTGACTTTATTTTTTTTTAAAGAAAAATGATTATTTAAATTGAAATGGGATATGGATGCTAACATCAAATGCTAAATAATTTTATAATATAAGACACATAATTTCTGACTAAAATCTATTCTATCAGTAAAATTTGATAAAACTCAGTGATCATGATAGATAAGCTAATACTCAGCGATTAAAAAATTTATCGAATTTCTTAACAAATCCTATAAAGGAGGACATAATCAAGCATCTCTTGACTTTTAACATTCATATTATTGTTAGAAATTTTGATTTCTAGTTAGGACGCATTTTGTTTCGTATTCATATGATCTACACCTTTCACAATTTTTAAAGAACTATTCTTTATAGACTCTTTTTTTTTTTTTAACTTTTTTTTATGGAACTTAAAGATAGAGATTCTTTTTTCTTTCTTTCTTTCTTTCTTTCTTTCTTTTTCTTAGAATATTAGAATTATTGCAACCACATTTTTCATCAAAATAACAAAAGAATTAACCATCTTAGAGTTAAGACTTTACGTGCTGATAAAATCTTAAATGACTCATATATTGTTGGTGTTCACTAATCACGCCACAATAGAATACCAATAAAAACAAAGGAAAGATGATTACATAAGTATTCATTTTGGAACGCCCACGACAGAGGTGTTTTGTGTGTGTGTGTGTGCGTTTGTTTGTTTTCTGAAAATGTTTTGGGTTTGTTTTTTGTTTTTGCTAAAAGGCAGGAGAGGGGCGTTATATATGCAGAAACGTCAAGATCAAGAATTGTCCCCTTAATCTACGGACTAGCCTCTCAATTCAATAACAAATTAATGAATACGACTTTTAATAGTGTACTAAATAAAATCAAAATCATATTTATATTTATGTTTTTTTTTTTTTTTGAATTGAGATTGAGAGGATTCGAACTCTACACATTTTGATAGAATCATGCGTCATATTATCGCTAGACTATACTTGCAACTATATATATATATATGGTTTTTAAGGAATTTCAAACGGGATTATTTGAACTTATAATCTAAACATAAACTTTATTTGGTTACTAATCATACTAAACCTGTGATCACAATAATTATTCACACATGAAATGATCATCAAGCAACCACCACTCTTTTAAAACATTTATTAATTACACGCAAGGTATCGCATAGTTGGACTTACAATAGTATCAAACATTTGCAGAAGCCAAAATGAAAAAATGAAAAAATGAAAAAAAAAAAAAAATCACAACAACAAAACCAAATTATGCAAATCCTTAAATCACTTTTGATGAATAGAGTAAGCATTTTTTAAGAGACGAAATAAGCATTCGGATGGTAACATAGAATATAATATAATAAAGATTGGTTGGAAAGGCGTTGTATTCAGATACCAAAGTCTTACTTACCAAAAAACAACAGAACAAAATGCATAAATATAAAATACCAAAACGTTGTTGTTGTGTAAAGTACGTCTTTGGTTTTGAATTTAAATTAGACCCACGGTTTTAAACTAATTTGTTTGAGTGATTATTACCATTAATTATTAATTATTTCACGTAACGAGAGATTACGTAGATGAACATTATTATCGATCTGTCTCTGATAGCGAAGAGAGACACAAAAATATTATATGAGTACCAGGATTGATAAATTAATGCTGGTTTCTATGTATTATATATTCGTCCGATCTCAGGCATATCCACCACCGGTCTAAGGTCATTATCTCTTGCTTAATAAAGACATAGTTTATATTTTGTGGCCACCATCAACCGTGACATGGTTTATTCCAACTGAAATGATGAGGAAACGAAATATTTTAATAGGTTAAACACGACTTATAAAAATCTATCATATTGAAAAGTTCGTTAGCAAACTTTAAATATTTTCCATCATTTGGAGACATTGAATTTGCAAAAAAACACACTCCTAGGATATATAACATTTAACATGTTCATTAAAGATACCTTAAAACCAAACTACAATGTTAAGGTATCACCCAACTTAACAGGGCTTTAGTATGTATTGTTATTGATAATTTATATATGCATTTTTTTTTATATAATTTACAGACATAAGTTAACGATTAATCTATACTCTGACTTCACTGCAAAGTTTAGAATTCAAAATTTCTCACCCAATGATCCGAATTTTTTTAAAAAGAAAGAGTCGTGTACATTGTAAAATATTAATTGTGCAAACCCAATTACCAAACAATGATGAAATCTTTCATCTTTTGTTGATAAAATTAATTGAACAAAATATGTCATCCATAATGTGTATTGTTGCTTAAAAGGGAGGCCAAATTAAGTGAAACAATGATTCCTAATTTTCGATAGAACAAGGTGGAAGAGGAGTCAAGATTTGTTGTCTTGAATTTTTATTTTATTGATGTCCCCCTATAGTGTTATGTCATATTATTAAATTTAAAGTTTAGCTACATTAAAAAAGCTAAATACTAAAAATTATGAATAAATTAATGAGTTGTTAAAACAATATTAAGGGATAGTCATTAAAACAGAAAATAGGACAACAATTTGAACTCGTAAAAGATGGGATCTAGTCTTCCCTAATGATCCATGTGCAATTGAAGGTGACCTAAGACACATAACCCTAGCCCCATCGATCGCCCTAATGCTACTTAAAGTTAATTTGCTGAAAACTTGGAGTGATTTGGAAGCTCAATTTTTTTTTTTTTTTTTTTAGTTTCTTTTTTGACTAACCTGAAAACTCATCATAAAAAGTTGTTCTAACTTGTTTGTTCATTACAAATATGAGATTCATTCTTTTAATGCTAAAATGATCACTTTCATGTAACCAAGCAAGTAGGCACTATCTTGGTTGAATGTGGACTTCTTCTTCTTCTTTTTTTTTTTTTTTAAATAGTTTTTTTTTTTTTTTTTTGTCTTTTTTAATAGTTTTTATACTTTTTTTCCTTTGCCCCCACTTTGACATACACCATACAACTAATACAAGAATAACAATAGAAATATTAAGAATTTCGCATATTATATAGTAAATCAGCGGATCGTTTAGAGATGTGCGTGAGAGCGTTGAGAAAAAGTGGAACACATGGTGCACATGCATTTAATTAATTAGATCCAAAGAAATAGCCACTCCGAAGCAATTAGCTTTATATTCTAAAGTTAAATTCATGCATCTTCTTCTTCTTCATCATCATCTTTCTTTCTTTCTATTTTCTTTTTTCTTTTTTCTCAATTAAGTATTGTTTTATATTTCGTGAATGATAGTCCAAAACAAGGGAAAAGTTCTTTTTATTTTTATTTTTTTTTTCCTTCGGCTCAATTGGAAAAGTTCCATTTTAGATGTATAATATTGCATTTAAGTTAGATGATCATGACCTTATACCACATCCAATTAGAATAGGTTGGGCGCACCATCTCATTTCTCGTATCATATATATGTGCATATATATATATATATATATATATATGGACAATTTGCCCCTATATATTCCTAACAATGAATATACCTACTCACATACCGAAAAGAAAAGACAAAACTTAGTACACATAATTAATTATTATTTTTTCAACCAAAAGAAATTGACCTTTTTTTAAGCCATTCTTTTTTCTTGTGCAAAGAAATTGAAACCTGACATAGAACCAAAGGAGCTGAGACTCTAGCTAGCTGCTGAGGTATCTTTAGTTTGGTGACACATAAATTTTACAGATATACAGGAAAATGACAATTTTTATGTTTTTTTTTTTTAGAAATATAAATTTTTCGTGTTAAACCCATGAACTTTAAGTTCCTTCTCATTTTCCCACCTAAACTTTAAAAACTCTCACTTTACGTCGTTAATTTTTAATTTAACCCCAGTTTAAAAAAAAGTGACTTAAACGTACTCATTTGATTTTTTTTTTTCCATTTATTTTTAGCATAAATCCTAATATAATAGATTTAATAAGACAAATTCTCTTATTTTTCTATGTTTTTTAAATTGAAATTCTAATTAAAGAAGTAAAATTCAAAGTTGATTGGGGTAAAATAAAAGTTTTTAAAATTCAAGGACAAAGTGAGAATGGTCCCAAAATTTATGAGACATAGATAATGATAACCAAAAAGATATTTATATATCTTTAAATAAATAATATGAATATTTTATTAAAAATGATCAATCACTAATTGACTAATATCAATATTTTTTTTTACCAATCACTGATTAATCGGATCAAGACATTTTAATGGTCATCGGCCATTTTTTTTATTTAAATTTGTTTTTTTAGAATGATTATTCTAAAACTGATTATTTCATCTAATTTCACTTATAACTTTATTTGATTTATTCTAATGTTATTTTTTCTCAACCCTACACATATAGATACGACAGAATTGTGATTTAACACTTGATTTACTGCTTGGTCCACTTAGATACATGATTTTGGACATCCATAAATATCATCCCGATCGGCCTATTCAACTATCAGTACAAGACCTTCTGGCTTGGATTAAAGATGTACATTATTGTTTTGCAAAAAAAAAAAAAAAATAATAATAATAATAATAAATAAAAATAAAAAAGATGTCCATTATTGGAGGGTCCCCTTTTGTGCATTGTAGATTCGTTTAACATATGGGACTACCATATATATTATACGAGCCCCTTTGGATCAAAAAATTTTAACATATGAATCATCTATTTTACTTTCATTACATATATCTGTATATATAGATTTTTTTTTTTTTTTTTTTTGAGGAAATCATATTTTTTATTCTTGAAAGAACACAAAAAGAAAATAGGACTTTGGAAGGGAAGTGGACAACAGAGATCTAGTGGAATAGGACGTTAGTTAAAACAGATAAATTAATAAATAATAAAGAATAGGAGGGTGGGCCCACATATGGTAACAAACAGAACTTGATTTGCACGTCGTCGACGAGGAGCATTGACTCTTAAGCAAGGTTGAGTTTCGCCGTACACGTGGCGCTTAACGATTTCGCACGTTTTGTGATGCAATTAGGGGCCGGGGCGCCAAACTCTATAATTTTGCCAATACTTTCACAATATAAACGCCAGGCACGACCTTTTCAAGACCAATGACGTTGCAGATTCCTTTCTTTCCACCAAATAATACGCAATTTTTCTTCTTTAAACCAGAAAAATAAACAAAATGAAGAGAAGAAAAACGGAATATTTAGGCCGACTCATTATTAGTTCATCTATTTATTTATTTTGGTAAATAGTACTTCATTTATTTGTGCTTTATGTTTTTTAGGCCTAATCTTGTGCTTCCAAAATTATGAGCCGCGACCTAATCCCTTTTGAACTCACACCCCTAGATTGGGGACCATGTATGATGCAATGTTACGATTCTGTGCCGTGATGAAGTCATGAAGTTTTGTTAAGAACATAGATAAATTTTAAAATATATGAATTAGATTTTTCAATTTTAAAAAGGCCTTATGCAATTTTCTAATACACTTTCAAATATAGACATAGATAAATAAGAGGACAATAAAGGTTGAGGGGGGCTTAAACCCCTCTAAGCCTTGCTTCCCTACGTCCCTAATTATGTGTGTGTTAAAGTTTTTAATTTCAATTTTTGTGGTGGAGTCAACTTATATGTCCGCTTTTTTTTTTTTTTTTTTTTTTTCAAAATAATATTATATCATTTTAATTAAAAATTTTAGGATTATTTTCATCTGTGATTTTTTAATTTTAAGATCATTTTCACTTTCCTTTTTCTTAAGTTTTGAATTTATCCCACTTAAGCCGTTTTATAATAATTCTTGTTAAAACTCTCAATTTAACCATTTCTTGGCTATAATTTCTGTTAAAGACAAATAAAAAAATATTACATGACTACACTTAATCACCTCTTCTTATTCTTTATGTTTTTTTAATACAAATTTGAATTGACATGATATATGATATTTGAATTGGTGTGACATTATCATTAATTGACATAGGAAATAGATTCATAGATATATACTTGTTGGTTGTCACACTTTGACCTTTGATATTTATTTACTTTTTCTAACCACCATACTTTTTCTGAAATATATAATTTTGATCCCTCCATTAATATATTTTCTTTTTTCATACATAATGTAGCATGAAGACGAAATGTAGGGGATTTAAAACGGGTAGAACGATAAAAGATTAAAGAAACGAATATGAGAAAAAGTTCGAAAAATAGAGAATCCAGATCTGAATATATTGGGCAATGCAATATATGGTTTTTTTTAATTAATTTATTTTTTAATCATTTTATTTAGTCTCGCTTGCCATTCTCGTGCTAGGTCTCCGTCTGAAAAATGGATAATTTATTAATAAAAGGTCAACCTTGTTTTTTTTTTTTTTTTTCTTTTGAGATAGTTAGAGTTCAAAATATGAATGTATAGTGAGATAAGTGAACAACCTTAGGGATTATTAGTTAAAAATATCTCCTTACATTTTTTGTTTGTTTGTTTCTAATTTGTTTGTTTTTTGTATGTGAATTGTGATAGTGATGGAAGCCAACCAAACTAATCTAACGTTTATGGTTTGAATTAATATATTAAATTTCTAATTACCTTTAACCATTTGGAAGTCACATATATGTTTTACTATTTTTTTTCCCTTACCGATTTTCAAATGCTATAATAGAGAAAGGCAATCGTTTTCTGTCAAGTATCTTTAACATCAATAATATCCAAACAGAAAAGGAGTAAAACTAAAGTTGAGGTATCTCTTTCACAAATGTAACAAGTTATAAAATTTTGCTTCGTTGCTATACCATGTTTTAATTTGCATGAAAAGGAGCAACATGACCCTCTTTTCTCTCTCTTTTTATTTTATTTTATTTTTTAATAAAGTTACTTTTGATCTATAAGCTAAAAACTCGAATGCTTTTGCCTCCAACAATTTATATGTGCACTCGCAAGCTCACATTTTAAAGACCAAAAAAAAAAAAAAAACTTTTGAACTTTATGACATGAAGAAAGAGATCATTAGAAAAAAGAATCCGCGTAAAATGGCCAGCAAATATTTATCTTAGAAACCCAAAAAAAAAAAAAAAAAAAGCTTAAATCACCGACATGTTAGTTGGGAGTAAAAACTAGTTTTCACTATCCAAAAAGTGATGATATTTCCTTTTTATACAGTCTCTTTTGTAACCCCCAAATGAAGGGCCAAATAGGGAAGTGCATGTAGAAGAGTCAAAGGAATAAAGAAGGTACACATGAAATCGAACCCATGATTTTACTATTGAGAAAAGTAATTAAAATGACCAATCACATATATATATGTGTGTGTGTGTGCGTGTATATGTACATATATGTATATGCGCGCGCGTGCCACATCTTTATAGTTACATGTGGCTTTCAACCTGAATGACTTTAGGGGACTCTTTCAAGCAAAATGCCATTTCACTTCCTCTTTTTTTTTTTTTCATCCTCCGACATTGACTTCAATGGAAAAACCAAAAAATGGTCCGGACCACCCAAACTTTATCCTTCATATTTGCTACACCAATTCAAGCAATGACTAAAACCAAAAAATAAAAAAAAATCAGACTATTGTCTAGCAAATCTATCCGCCAATTTACCCAAAATTAACGTTTGTTGAACTTCAAAATTTGTCTTCCTCCGATTGTCAAAGATGGTTTGACACGAAAATGGAGGTTTTCTATGTTTCATTCTCACTTTTCATGTTTCTTCTTCTTTTTTTTTTTTTTTTTTTTGGTGGGATGGTATAACACAAATGAGAACTAGAGTCGTCTAGTTTCTAGAACTATATAGCCAATACATTTTTCAGAAGCTTTTGTATTGAATAGAAGAAACTCTTTCGGCCTCATTAAAGTAAAGGTTGAAACTTGGCCCTCCTTTTGGCCCTTTTCGGCGGCTACGTTACATTTCAAAATTGGAGCCCAATGTATACAGTTGTATGAAGTCACTGCTAGTGGGCAATTTCATTACGGAGGCTTATCTCTTTGTCTTTATATATTTATCTTCCAAACTTGATAGGTAGAACTTCGTTCTCTCTTGTTTCCCCACCAACCCAACAATTATATATGGAGCCGAACGTGTCTGTACTTATCGCCTGTACTAGCTAGGGACTTAGATCAGCATCCCACCTCTCCACATAATAAAAGTTGAGAAAAGAAAAAATTTCTGCAGTTCGATGAGAAAAAAATCCATTCGACAGGAGCTAATTCTGAACTATCAGATCACGTCATTGTCTTTAAAATTTGATTAAAATATTACGATCAAGAATTCTATCTTACTAGTAGAATAGACTTTCGTACCCTATTATTGGATTATCTGTTAAAAAAAAAAAAGAATAAAACAAATTCACACTAATATCATTGTAGTGATTACAAGTAGTTGTTATACAATTAGAAATTAAATTGTAGATAGTTTATTACATATTTTATTAATTCAAATAGTAAATAATAAAGACTATATATTTATTTGCAATTAATATTACTCGCCGTATATTACATCACATAAAACAACAACCAAAGAAACTAAATTTTTGGTGCACAAAGAGGAGCATAATTAACTAGTAATTCTCAAACGTAGCTCATCAACCAAAAACATAAATATTATATATAAACATAATTACTCGATGTTTTATTCATACATATTATATATAAACATAATTATTCGATGTTTTATTCATACATATTTGCCAAAACTAACTATAATCCTACATGTTTTAAACACCATAACTTTTAGCGAGCATGGAGAGGGGCTTTTTTTTTTTTTTTTTTCTTCTTAAACAACTCCTAGGAAATATGCTAACACCGGTAGTCTCCTTTCCGGACTTTCCTTTATTGGAAAAAACACCATAACTTCTATGGATCAGTGGCTCTCAATCCGGTGGAGGCAAGTTTGTTGGCAAGAGCAAGCGCATTACTCGTAACACAACTCGCTTTCGAAACCCGACGCCGAATCAGCCTCACTTGCCTCCCCTTTTGGCCCTCGAACCCGTCCAAGCAAGTGTCGGCGTCGGTCAGCGCAGCGCTCAGCCACGTGTTCAGGTCCCCCATTTGCGTCCCGAACGTTCTCCGGTTCAAGTTCCTGAGAATCCCCAGCGACTTGTGAAGCTCGTCTATGGCGTTTTGGAAACACTCTATGCAGTCACCTAGCGCCGCATTATTCCTTGTCCCCCGCCAGCGATTCCTAACTTGTCGTTTGATTTTAATCAAGTACTGAACGACACTCTTCGCCTCGGTTATCGTCACCGAGACGCCTGCCCGGGCCCAGAGGCTCGGGCTCGTCTTCGCTGAGCCCGAGAAGGGCGACAGGGAGCGGACGCAGAGGCTGCGGTACCTCGTTACGCCGCAGGCTTGTTGGACGTACTTGTCGTCCTTTGCGGCGGAGAATCGGCTTGAGGTTGTCAAGCAGATTGCGAGGAGGATTAAGAGAGTGGAGATGTGGCTGCGATGATGATTTGCCATTAGATACAAAATTAAAAGATATATATATAAAAAAAAAGAGGAAAATAGGTGAAGGAAAATAATAGAGGAAATAGGAATTTGGGGTTGCTAGCTAGCTACTTGCTAGAAAATAAGGTTGTGGTGGGAGGAATTGTATTTAGAATGTGAACTAGTAGAAGATTTTGGGGAGACGGTGAAAGTGAGGGCCATTTCTTTGGAGGGACTTAGGGAGTTGTGGCCCTTGCTTTTTAGGAAGTGTGAGGTTTTTGTAGTGTTGCAGAGTGATGAAAATGTTATTAATTGGGTCACTTGGAAAAGGTAATAAGGTGGGTGCTTTTGTGGGTTCTGATAATTTTAGGCAAGAGACTGGTGAGTTCAATAAAGAAGGGAGAGAGAGAGGGAAAGAGAGTGATATATTGTAGAAGTAGGTTGGAACATGGTGAAATACACGTGAATAGAGAGGTGAAGTTTCGTGATGTTTGGATCCATTGTACCAATTTTCTGTTTTACTGATTGTCATTTCAATTAAATTCTATCACATCTGTGAATTGCTCAAGTATATTTATATAATAACGTTGTTAAATTTTGATGACATGATAAATATAAAAGTGAAAGAACAACTAATGCGACAGAAAATTATGAACAATAAATCAAAACTCAAATTTTATTTCATAATTTAGAAATATATTTTGTTAAATTTAGATGACATGATAAATAATATATGAAAGAATAATTAATAGGTTGGAAAAGTAGAAAATAAAGGCAGTAGGTGTATATATATATAGACTCAAGTTTCGCATCATGATTTGAGGATAAGAAGATCTTTATTATATATATATATATATATATATATATATCTTTTTTTATTATTAATCTTCATGCGTGTGATAAACGTAAAAAATTGGAGGGCTCCTCTGTTTTTAACTTGCCTAAAACCGCCAAGTGGCTTGTCGTTTGCTATTCATATAGCTTTCCATGTCGTTTTTTATGCTCCAAGTAAACCGATTGTCCTTTGATCATTGCTCAACTTTGCTATGATGATGAAACGGTGATTATATGCGCTGAACACTGAGAGTCGACAAACTTTTAGCTTTGTTTTTGCTTCGGTGGATACTAAAATGTTAACCTATTAGGAGTAGGAGTAGTACGAGCTCTTTTAAACATATTTTTACTTTTGTTTTGTTCGTATCTAATTGACGTATAATTTTTATTTGCACACTCCCAACCATGTATCTTAATTAATGGGAATGTAATAACCATAATCAGTTAGTTATTCTTTTCCTTAAAAAAAGAAAGAAAAAAAAAAAAGGAGGTATCTTGTAAAATTAGCTAGAAAACATATAACATCTTACAATCTGAAGTCATTTATTTTCGTTATCCATTATGACAGCAGGTCTCATTAGTCCAAAAATTCATATATTGAATTCCTATTTTTACCGTTAGATATATTAGTATTGTATTTGGTTCTTAATTCAAGACTAAAGTATGCGTACGTATGCATGTTTTCTGCTCAGGCAACTAAGTAAGGGCTTTTGTAATTCGTTAATTACTTCTTCTCAAGTGGTCAGGCGATATGTATCCGAACAAGAAGGTGAGAAATAAATGATTTTCGATAAGATTGCGAAATGCACTTTTTTTTTGTTTTTTTGTTCAATTCGCATGATTTTGTAGGACGATTGGTAATAGTCACATGTGTACTAGCTTTCAAAATGAAGTTCACTTTGTGTTTTACACTTTTACTTGACCAGTAAGGACAGAAAAGACAAATTTCTCAAAGGGATTCGGCTTTGGTTTCCTTGACCAATTAGGACAGAGAAAGTGGTGAAAATAGCCACAAAAATGTACATGTTCAAGAATTTTACCTTCCTTTAATATTTGTTTTCTACCTTTCTTTTTAATTTCTTTGTCTGATTTTTTTTTTTTTTTTTTTGACTTCATGACAAAATGATTAAGATATCCACGAACTACACTCAACTGTCAAATCTCTTTATGTCCCCTCTCTCTCAATGATCTATTTGCTCTCTGATACTCGGATATGTTTTCTCTCTCCTTTCCTGTCTCTTCTCTCCATTCTCTCTCTCAATGATCTGGTGGCAGCTAGCTGAAGGTGCCGATCTGCTAGGCGGCGGTGGAGCAGATCTAGATATTTTACAAATAATGGTTAATGGTTTTTTTTTTGGTATTCTGGTGGATTACTTTATGTATTTTGGAGGAGTATTTTGTATTTTGGAAGATTATTAGTTTGAAGTATTTATATAAAATGTCTATTTTTTAACACCCCTTTAAAACATAAACACTTTTTAAACTTATTTGTAAATTTGACCAAATTTTGAATTCCTCTATGTTCCTTTCCACGTTTACCCTTACTATTTTTCCTGATATGTTTTTCTTTTAAAATTTGGTTTATCTTTTTATGGAAAAATATATATATATTTTCTGATTTTTTTACACTAGATTTATCTCCTTAAATTAAGGAATCATGTTTTTAGTTTAAATATCAATTTAATTCATAAATCAATGTTAAATTAGTTAGTTATTTTAGGCAGTTTCTTTCCCCCCACCCCTAAGCGAGGAAGAGGTTTTTTTTATTGCTTTGTCTCATGACACGTTATGAAGGGAGGGTTTTTCTTTTTAATTTAGATATTGTACAAACAGTATTTTTGCTGCGGGTGTTTTTTCATCAAAATATATAGTCTTGCAACATATCTTCAATAACTTGTACTTTAGAATAGAGGTTGATATTCATGTTAGTCCATTACTTTTTTTTGCTTCAAAAGTTGTTCCCTGCTTACTATATAATTCAATGGGGAAAAAAAAAAAAACTAAACAAAAGAACCGAGTCAATAACAAAGCAATAAACATTAACATTGGCAATTATGAAAAAGAATAACCACGAACCTTCGATTGGCAATATGTCAATAATATAATGACCAACCATAACTTCAATGAAATACAGAAGAAAAAATAATGGTTACTTTATGAACTCCAAATCCTAATTACCAATTTAATCACTAAAATGACTAATCTCTTATAAATATTATTAATGACTGAGTCCATATTTCAGTAGCAAAAAGATGCGAAAGCATAATTGTCATTAATATTGCAAGGACTGAATCCTAAAATACTCATACTGACAATAATGACCGAGTCATAGTCCATGATTTTAACAGTTTTCAATCACATGTATATTTTTTAGAAAATAAAAAAAACGAAATACAAAAGGATAAAGTCAATGATATATGAAATTCAAAAATTCAAAACCCTAAATTAACAATAATAATGAAGGGATTTTCCAACTTTTTTTTTTATATATAATTTTCTGAAAATAAGGTGCTAACTTTTAGGAGGGAATCATATATGTTTTTTTTTCCTAATTAAAAATGAATGGGTAGTTTAGTCAATATGAATTAGGTAGTTATTAATTTTGTTCAATTTTCAAATAAGTTCACTGTAGGACAATTTTTAAACAAGGTCTTTAAAATGGCTATATATGTAAATAGTCCTATTAGTTTTGCATATGGTAATCTTGTATTTTTTTTTTTTTTGTTGTTTGTTGAAGTGGATAAAAACCAGTATAATTTGAGATTTTTTTTTAAAAAAAATATGATTTGTTGGATTAAAAAATTTTAAAAGGTATAAAATAAATGTTAGTTAAAAAATAATTTGTTAGATTAAAAAAAATTTAAAAAGGTATTAAAAATTAAGTTTTTTTGAGAAATAATACTCTCAGGCAACCGTAGACATGTTGGTCCTGTTGACTCGCATTTAAGAATATTTTTGATAGATTACTGGTAGTAATCTATTAGATTACCCTTTTTAGCTGAAAGAAAATCCTCAAAATCACCCTTTATACTAGTTGACAGCACATTCATTGTGTGATGTGTGTGTTTTTTTTTTTAATTTAAAAAAATATTTTTTTAAATGTCATGTGATGGATATTGAATCCGTCACATTACGAGTATGGAGTGACGAAAAAAGTGATACGTTCTTTCTATATGCTAAAGATAAAGATATTTTTTTTTTTATATTTGATTGTCATTACGAGTATGGAGTGACGAAAAAAGTGATGCGTTTCTTTCCTATATGCTAAATATAAAGATAATACCCTTCATTGCTAACATATAGTCTTGCAATTATCTGGAACTAAAGAGATCGAGACCCAGCATATACAGTGGGCCGAAATTCGTAACATATATATACCACATAATTACATCGATAACATCATATGTTTTTCTGGCTAGTCCAGTAGGGAAAAAAAGTGATTATCTGTTTTATTCTTAAAAAAAAAAAAAAAAAATTCCGAGATTCAAAATGTCTGAATTACTCTTATTTGTTTACTTTTGTTCTAGTTGGTTTATTTTTTATTTTTGTTATTTTTATTAAAGTATAGCAGTTCACTTTTCGGTGTACCAATAATTTAATTTGTGGAATGCTATAGTATTTATACTTATTTTAGGACGTAGAAATTTACGATCAATTTGTATATGATTTAATGAATCTGGACTTGGCAAAGGGCGGGCGGAGTTCATGAACTTTTGATCAATCTAGGATTTTTCGCGTATAAAGAAGAAAATAATAAAGTGCATAAACTAAATAATTAAGAAGACAAGATTTTAGAGTGATTCACCATAAAAATGTTAGACGAACTCATGTAGCCAGCCTGACTTCCAATTGAAAATTGGACGAGTTGTTGTCCTGTCAAACCTCAACTTCATTCGTGAGCTCTTCTGGAAGATCCCATATATATATGCCGATGTCAAAGTGTTCAACAACTTTTCATTTGATTGCCAGTACTTAGGATATTGTCAACGTAAAAGACTCGTTCTACTGAGTTGAGATGCAAGTGAAGGGAATATCATCTACACACCACTAATCATTCGCAGAAATATCAGTTTTCTTCTTGTGACGTTGTCCTTTTTTTTCCTTTCTTTTTTTTTTTTTTTTAATTTTTTTTTTAACGTCTAGCATCACTATATTTTATGCAACACCCTATTCCACACAATCTGAGTTATGTTATTTGCAATAATCACCACCACTGGTGGTGATATAAGAAAGAGAGAGGGTGGATTTCCACGCAATGGTTTTGGTTGTTTTTAGGCCTTATGTTTTAGGATTGTAAGACTCATTTTCCCCTTTTTTTTTTTATTTTTTATTTATTTTTAATAATAAATTTTCGTGTATTCATAGGATTTCGGCACAATGCGGCGGTGGTAATCTGAGGAGGCGGAGGCAGCGACAGTGAGAATGCAAAATTAAACTCTCTCTCTCTCTCTCTCTTTTTTTTTTTTTTTTTTTTAAGGGTAAAGAGAGGGATGGTGGGACACTAGGGATTTTAAAACCCATCTCTGTTCCTATCATGATACTCATCTAAGTTAGAAACAAAATAAAAGTAGGAATTCTTCCAAAAATATAAAATCCGAATTCAATGTTTTAATTAAACGCACCAAATTCCAACCTACTATATGCGCATAAAGAACTGTACTAGCGCTATGATTAAAACTAAATGCAATGTTTAAAAAATGAATAATATATTTTATTTTTCTTAAAAATATGTATATCAGGATAGGCTGAGGCATACAGTATTTCTATCATTCATACATTGATCCTGATTTGGGGACAAGAAATTGTCTTCATCTCTGTCCAAACCCCGTTAACAATTCCCCACCATCGCGTTATGAGCGACTGGTCCCCGCAAAGCACTGTCCCTTGTGGGATAAGTTGCCATTTTCGGAGAAATCAGATAGGATAAAGAGAGAAAAAAGGCCATAGGAAAAACTGAAGACAAATGGAGAGAACAATTAATGCTAGGGATCCACCGAGCTCTATATATTGTAGGACTCACTCTTTATTAATGTAGTGTTTTACATCATTGATATTCTAAAATATTTTTCAAATGGAAAAGAAGACTATTAGAAACTTATATGTCACCGTAGAAAAGTACAAAAACACTGGTGTTTCAGTAAGCATAGTAAGCAGTTGCGTTTTGGCTGCAAAATTTTTTTTGACAATAAATGTTGTCACTATAGTTTTTTCCGATTTTTTTTTTTTCAAAAAACAATAGCGAAAAATTACTGTTTTTTTTTTTTTTTATAAAATAATCCCCCCAGCCCTTCTTCAAAAAAAAAAAAAAAAACATATGTATATATTTATATGTTGTCAGTTAAGACCACGGGTAAAAATTTGAATGAAACCCCCGGATAGATCTAGCCTGCTTTGATCGTCAACTCACATAAACACATCAATATATGACATAAATCTTGGGAAACGATAAGAACGAGTCATTGCTAAATTAAAGTTTTTAGCAATGAGTCCCTTCATTGTTACCAAAAAAAAAAAAAAACTGCGGGCACGAATATAAATAATTAGTGATGATGAATCATTACTGGATGAGCACTATTTAATGACGATCACATGTATTCGTTAAAAGTGCTGTTAATAATTAGCGTCATTCTTGCATTGTCTTCTCTCTAAATTTAATAGCAATTTTTCAGTACGAATGATATTAAGTACATAGAGTTAGAGCTTGCACAAATTGAGAAACAATCTATTTTTCAAAGTACATAAATACAATTAAAGAGATACACTACAAAAGATTTTCGATTCCAATCGCACATACAAAAACACCAGATAGAAATTAGTGATGCACTTTAATTTTTCATAGGACAAAGACTTCAATATTTAATATCAGCACACAAAAAAAATATAGAATTTCACAGAGCAATTAATAATGTAATTTTTAATAAGCTATAGATCTTCATAAAAGTACCCAGTAAATTATTGAGATCACGATCTCTTTACCAGACGTACATGATTAGATTAGTCTCTTGACTTAGTACAGGAACAATAATTGATTTCCACTTACAATATTGTGCTTCCTACCGAATGGAACATAGTTAGATTGATCTCCGTGACTTAGTACATGAATAACAACTTGATTTCACTGAGCAAATTATGACCCTCCCAGGAGACTCATCAGGATCATAATGTCCTCCATCAACGTAGCATAATTGATTTGATCTCCGTAAGTTAGTATAGGAATAGCAACTTGGTTTCTGCTAAGAACATTGTCCTCCAGAAGCTTTCTCCCATGAGTGGAGCAAATGTTCATGGAAGCAGCTGCAAGAACAAGAAACAAAACAAGGAGATGTTTTGAATTTGGATTCATCATTGTTGCGAAATATGGTGAAGTACTGGGTTATGGGTGCAGTGTCGGGAACTAGAAGAATGGGTGAGTATAGAAATGGGAGTTTTTCAGTTGTGTTGGATATGTAAGAGATGTATATATGCTTCATTAATTATATTGAGAAGCCTAAAATATGAGACTATACTATAAGATCGACGTGTGCCTTAGCTTGCTAGCACGTCTTCTATATAGCCATCTATTTTAGAACTAATTTGATCAGATTATATTTCAAATTGTCCAAGCTGGCAGGGATTTCTGGATTGGCCTAGGTATAGCTATTATCTTTTTTGGTGAGTAGGAATAACTTATAATCTTAGTACTATGATCATGTTGCCTAAACAATAGTTGTTTAAAAAAAAAAAAAAAAAAAAAGGAAAGAAACGTGCGCATTAAAAACTACTCGACGATAGAATCTAATATTAAATATCTCATAATTTAAATGAAAAAGATATTCCTTAGATAGAATCTCTATCTTTTGTTTACTTGAAAGTGACATAATCTGCATTGGTAGGTATAAAAAGCTGGGTCGTGTGTATTTTTTTTCTTTTTTTAAAGGATTACATATCTTAAGTTGTGGAATTTCTGTTGGAGCTATTCTATTTTCCATATATATATATATATATATATATATAACAAAAATGCAAAGAGAAAATTAAATGGGTATATATCAAAGCCTTCATCTTCTGATGATCATGCCAACCACGCAAGACAACAACCCGACAACCTGGCAGTTCAATGGGTATTTAATAATCATTAACCTTAATTAATATTTCGTAGCTTAAGCGCTCAAAGGAAAAAAAAGAAAAAAAAAAAAAAAGAAAAAAAGATTCTGGCAGTTGAACGTAGGAGAAGCTACCACTAACTGAAAATGTTGATTTGAAAACAATTATAAACTTTAACTGTTTAAAAACCGTCATCAAATATACAGTGTACATATCTCTTTGAGTGCGGCATTATTTCTATTATGTTCGACACATTTGACAATGATTTCATGCAAAAACCGTCGTCTGAAATGGTTATAGAAAAATTACTGTTTTTCTAATTTTCCAAACTGTGTCCTGTTCTTTCTTTCTTTCTTTTTCTTTTCTTTTCTTTTTTTTTTTGTTTTCTTCCCTTTTTTTTTTTTTTTTCCCCAAACCCGAACTTCACAGCATTAATAATTTAAATCCAAACATGCACAAATAAGAGTAGTTTTCACAATGGTTGTCTATAATTTAAAATGCTTTTGACGTCGATTAGAAGAGAACCAATGTGGAATGCGTAAAAAAAAAAAAAAAAATTTCACATGATGCATAAACCAACATTAAAAGTAATATTTCGGTCTGTTTATAATTTAAAATTCAAAATAAGTAAATAAATAAAATAAAATAAAGTAACAAATAAAAACAACAACAAAACTCCTCCTCTCTCTCCATTGATTAGTACGATTTATTCAAGATCAGTAACCAAAGAAAAATGATTGCGTTCAAAGTTACGTTGCACAATATGGATCAAGAATTGATGGCGCATGTATGGATGATATGCTTTGTTTTTACTTTGTTTTTATTTTTATTTTTTAATGAGATAATATGTTTGAATTGAGATACTTAGAAAATAAGTATTTCTTTTTCTCAATATATTTAAGAGAACAAATTAGTTTTCTCGTCTTAGTTTAGGAGTCATTTGAGTTGACACTTAGAGACGTAGTTTTGGAGTTTCGTTTAGAAATATATGTTTAGGAGAGTGTAAATTAAAAATGAACTAGGATATAGAAAATAATATTGAACTTTAAAATTTGTTTAGAAAAAATATGTAATATGTATCTCATATGTTAACCTTGTTTTTTTTTTTTTTGGTACAATTAAAAAAAATCTTCTCATTTATTTAATATAAGACAAACGTGATAAATGACCACTGATGCTGTGGTTTTCCCTTTTTTTAGTTTAACTAATAGCTCATACAGTTAGAAAAATTAATCCAGTGATTAAAAATACAGTTTCTACTATAGTAAAAATCTCATTCTTTCCTTTTTCCTTTGGACCAAGCCCAAAAAACAAGAAAAAAAAAAAAGAAAAAACTTTTAATTGTCTTCAGGGTTCAGGGATTACTTCTTCCAAATTATAAACATAGGTTAGGAAACAAACTTCCAACAAACAATTACACCATTTTTTTCAAACGAGAAATAAGCCAATAATAAAGAATAAAATATTTATGTGTCCCGTCAAAATAACCAATAATAGTAAACCTTTTTTTTTCATGACAATTCAAGAAAGATAAATAAAACTAGCTAGAATCATGACAAATTAAGAGCTCGACTTGGACAAATTAAAAGACGATTTACTTACTACAGTGTCGTATCCAAACAATGGAAGAGACATATAGTACATAAAAGGGCGATTTATAGGATTGTTTCTTAAAAATGACATCTCCAGATTATAACGCAGCGATAATAGCTTCTTACCATATTTTTTTTTTTCATCTAATTAGATGGGTATAGAGAATCAAAAGTTCAAAAATATAAATATATCTACATAATGAGTTGTTTCCAGAATTTTTGAAAACATCTCTAATCATATTTATAAAATGTTTCTTTTAATACAAAAATAATGGCAAAATTTTTCTGTTTTTTTTTTTTTGAAAAATTCCAAAACTTTTGATATGTTGTCACGTAAGACCACAATTAAAAATTTGGCATGAAGCCCTCGAATAGATCTAATCTTTTATCAATCATCACAATTAAAAATTTTGTGCAAACCCAAGGGCTGAATCCTCCATTCACATAATATTTTCTTCCTTAACGACGAGTTGTCGTTAAAAGGTTTTAGCTACATTGTAAAAAAAATATTATTGAGGGCATAAAATCAAATTAGTCATAAAGAATCATTATTTGATGGGTACTTTTTAGTGATGTCATAGGTGTTTGCAAAAAAGAGATACACGACATTAAATTTTGAATTCCAATTGCACGTACAATAACACACTATAAAATTAGTGATACACTTTTATTTGTCATAATACAAAGACTTCAAAAATTAATACCAGCACACAAAAGAATATAGAAAAACACAGAGCAATATAGGAAACACATGACAATAATGTAATCTTCAATGAATAATATATCTTCATGGAGAGTACTCAGTATACTTATTAAGATCACGATCTCCTCCACCGGAGTAGCATAATTAGATTGATCTCCGTGATTTAGCACAGAATAGCAACTTGATTGCCACTTACAATATTATGGCCCCCACCAGAAGTAGCATAATTAGATTGATCTCCTGACTTAGTACAGGAATAGCAACTTGATTTCCACTTAGCAAATTGTGACCCTCCCTAGCAGACTCATGATCATAATATCCTCCACCAGACGTAGCATAATTAGATTGGTCTCCGTGACTTAGTATTGGAATAGCAACTTGATTTCCACTTACAATATTATGGCCCCCACCGGAAGCAGCATAATTATATTGATTGCCGTGACTAAGTAAGGAATAGCAACTTGATTTCCACTTAGTAAATTATAGTCTTCCCAGCAGACTCATGATCATAATATCCTCCACCAGACGTAGCATAATTAGATTGGTCTCCGTGACTTAATACAGGAATAGCAATTGATTTCCGCTAAGAACATTGTCCTCCAAAAGCTTTCTCCCATGAGTGGAGCAAATGTTCATGGAAGCAGCTGCAAGAACAAGAAACACACCAAGGAGATGCTTTGAATTTGAATTCATCATTGTTGCGGAATACGGTGAAGTATTGTGTTATATGGGTGCTGTGTCGGGAGGTAGAAGAATGGTGTGATTATGTAGAAAAGGGAGTTTTCGAGCGATATTGGATATGTATACATGATTCGTTTATATAGAGAAGCCTAAAATAGAAGACTATACTAAAAGATGGATGTTTAAATTAGAATAATATACTTTATTGGGACATGTGCCCTAGCTTGTTAGCACGTCTCATGTGTCTCTCTCTTTTATTAGAGAATTGAGATTATATACATATTGTCCAAGCTGGCCTACGATTCCCGGATCCAGAAGATGAGAGAATCAAGTTTAAAAAGGTATTTGAGGTATAGCTTATAATTTTACTTATAAATATCATCATCTAATTCTATCGAAACAGTGTTATCCGATTTTGTAGTATTTTATAATTCTATAATCAGGCATTTTATCAAACTGGATGCTCCTGTATCAATATGGATATATGATCTACTTATTAATTATTCCAAAATCTGGTTACAGGAGACAGTCTAATGAATTATTAATTATAACATTTAAGTAACGTACATATTGATACCTGGTAACCGAGATCACATGTAGTCCAATCTAAATTTCAACCTAGCTAAAAATATATCTCTTTTTAATAAACTTTGATGTAAAAATATATGCATATACTCGGATTAATTCCCTGTTATTTACTTTGGGCAGGTTTTCAAGAGAGAGAAGCTGAGATTAAGCTGTATATTTTTATTTGTCGCTGTTGGTCTTTAAGTTATTAATCCCCGATATATTCACTGAACTTGTTGTTGAAAGGCCATTTTCATTTAAACATCGCGGCTCTTTCTTGTAATTTGGTCCTAAAACTTGCAACTAAAAAGTTTCATCAGAATGTCTTCCCAGACAACTCATATTAGAACGTTTGTTAATCATCAAAAACGTTATAATTGAAAAGTATTACTTTACAAACCAATGTTGTTTTTCTACGTTCATACTTTCCGATCAAGTTTTCTTACTGCCAGAGATTTTATCACATAATGGGTGAGTGTATAGATATATTTGAACTTGGAGGTGGAGGGAATCGAACTCTGCACCTTTAGATGAAGTCATGTATGGTATTACCGCTAAACTATGCTTCCAATCACAGTTTTTTCAATTATATTTGATACGTAAGAATTGTATTTATGATTCATTTATATGGAGAAACCAAAAATATGATACTATACTGTAAGATAAATGTTAGTTAATTTAGGATATGTACATTGATGTGTCGTGTGCCCTTGCTTACTCTTTTCCCTGTGTGCCCTAGCTTGCTAGCACGTCTTCTAGTATGCAGATTGTCCAAGCTGGCCAGGATTCCCAGATGAAGGAGTTGAGATCAAGTTTATGAATGTATAGCTTATAATCTTAGTAGTAAGATCACCTTGGCTAAACAATACTTATAGAAAAACAGAAAAGAAAAGAAACGAGGAAATGAACAACGACTCAATAATAGAATCAATCTTTGATACGCAACGTAATAATATAATCAATCTTCATCAATTACCGAGTATAATTAAATTTTCAATTAAATTAAATTAGCGAAAGTGTAATAAAATAAAGAACACATATAATTTTTATAAGGTTCGGCCACACACCTACTTCTCAGGATCATGTCCAGCTATCAAACACTCAACTAATCTCAAAATGATTACAAGTACACTCAGATTTAAATAACTTAAAGAATCCTTCTTCCTATTACCATCGGTTATCTCGAACCTTATAGCCGGATGTGTTTGGTGAGCACCACTCGTCTTGATGTTGAACTCCTTTAAACTAAAAATATCTTTTCCCAAAAGCTTCAAGTTCCTCTCCCGAATAACAATACCGTCTTTTCTCGAACACTTCAAATTCTTCTCTTGAAGAACAAAAATCACGTCTAAAGACTAAGTCTCAAACTATGTTGTAAAACTCTCTCTGTGCTTGTGCTCCACAATCTAGTTTTTTTAGTCTATAAATAAGTTGCCACACAACTTTTACAAAATCTCAGATTAAAAAAAAATTAAATTTCAAAGTGTTTCTTGATCTGTTACAACATTTTCAGAAATACTTTGAAATTTAAATACGGAAACTTACTTCATAATCCAAATTAACTTTTCCTTTATTATAGCGGCTGATCAAAACACGGAAACCTTCAAGAGATCCCAGAAAATAAAATCTTCCAACTTTGTAGATTTTGAAAGCATGATTTTTCTCTCTTGGGAAAGATTGAATTTCTAAATTAAATAAGATAAGCAAACTAACCCAAATTAGAAATTCCTTCTTAAAGGAAAAACCAAGATTACCTTCACAAAAAATTATCGGAATATTCTAGACTTGAATTAAAACAGAAATTTCAAAGTCATATACCAAGACAAACCAATCTGCCAAGTTAGCTTTACAAGAGGAACAAGTTTCCGGTTTCGAGACTGGACATATCTTCAAAACAAATAAGTTACCCAACTTCCTAAAGCTAGCTAAAAAAATATGGTTTTTAGTTTTTCTAACAAAATTACCATAATTGCCAACATACAAAAAACCTAACTTTTTGTTTTTTGTTTTTTGTTTTTTTAATGCCCAAACCCGAACTTCACAGCATTAATAATTTAAATCCAAACACGCACAAATAAAAGTAGTTTTCACGTTGGTTGTCTATTGATCGACAAAGAAGGTTTAAAAGAAAAACAAAATGCTTTTGACGTCGATTAGAAGAGAACCAATGTGGATTGTGTTTAAAAAACAAAAAACAAAAACAACAACAACAACAAAGTACCATGATGCATAAACCAACATTAAAAGTAATATTTCGGTCTGTTCATAACTTAAAATTCAAAATAAGTAAATAAATAAAATAAAATAAAGTAGACAAATAAAAACAACAACAACAACAACTCCTTCGCCTCTCTCTCCATTGATTAGTACAATTTATTCCAGATCAGTAACCAGAGAAAAATGATTGGGTTATGCTTTGTTTTTGCGTCTCTAAATGAGGCAAAACCATTGTTAATGTGTTCTTTTTTCTTTCTTTTCTTTTTTCTTTTTAATGGGATAATGCGTTTGAATTGTGATATTGAAAAAAAAGTATTTCTTTTTCTCAACGTTGTTGGAGAGAATAAATTAGTTTTCTCTTCTTAATTTGGGAGTCGTTTGGGGTGACAGTTAGAGACGTAATTTTGAGTTTAGTTTAGAAATATATGTTTGGGGTAGTGAATTAAAAATGAACTACAATATAACAAATAGGATGAAAATTTAAAATTTGTTTAGAAAAAGTATGCAATATGTATCTCATATAGTTAATCTCGTTCTTTTTTTTTTTTTTTGTTTGTACAATTTCAAAAAAAAAAAAAAAACTGAACATATAATTTAATAGAAGACAAACGTGACAAATTAAGGACCACCGATGCCGTGGGTTTTCCCTTTTTTTTTGGTTTAACTAATAGCTCATACAGTTAGAAAAATTAATCCAGTGGCTAAAAATGCAGTTCTTACTATAGTAGAAATCTCATTATTTCCTTTCGCTTTTGGATCAAGCCCAAAAAACAAGAAACAAAAAACTTTTAATTGTTTTCAGGGTTTAGGGATTACTTCTTGGAGGAGAGTTCCAAATGTCATGTCAATTCCAAATTATAAACATAGGCTAGAAAACAAACTTCCCACGACCAATGACACCATTTTTTCAAACGGGAAATAAGCCAATCACAAAGAAGAAAATATTTATGTGTCCCCTCAAAATAACCAATTAATAGTAGGACCTTTTTTTTTCATGACAACTTAAGAAAGATAAATAAAACTAGCCAGAATCATGACATAAATTAAGAGCACGACTTGGACAAATCAAAAGATGATCTATTTACTACAGTATCGTATGCAAACAATGGAAGAGACATGCAGTATATAAAAGGGCGATTTGTACGATTGTTCCTTAAAAATAACATCTCCTGATTATTACCCAGTGATGATAGCTTCTTTTATTTTATTTATTTTTTTAACATCTAATTAGATGAATATAGAGAATCAAAAGTTCAAATAAGAGGACAAAAAATATAAATATATCTTCATAATGAGTTGTTTCCAGAATTTTTCAAAACATCTCTGACCATATTTATGAAATATTTCTTATAACACAAAAATGACAGCAAAAATTTTCAGCTTTTTTCTTTTTTTTTGGGTACGAAATTGAAAATTTCCAAAACTTTTGATATGTTGTCACGTAAGACCACAATTAAAAATTTGGCACGAAGCTCTCGAATAGATCTAGTCTTTTATCAATCAACTCAGATAATGATCACTCTAAGCAGCAGAGTAAATCGTTATTTTTCGCAAAGCCTAGGGCCGAATCCTCCGTTCACATAATATTTTCTTCCTTAACGACGAGTTGTCATTAAAAGGTTTTAATTAGCTACATTGTAAAAAATATATTATTGAGGGCATAAAATCAAATCAGTCATAAAGAATCATTATTCGATGGGTACTTTTTAGTGATGATCATAGGTGTTCTTAAAAAGAGATACACGACATTAAATTTTGAATTTCCAATTGCACGTACAATAACACACTATAAAATTAGTGATACACTTTTATTTGTCATAATACAAATACTTCAAAAATTAATATCAGCACACAAAAGAATATAGAAAAACACAGAGCAATATAGGAAACTCATGACAATAATGTAATCTTCAATGAAGAATATATCTTTATGGAGAGTACTCAGTATACTTATTAAGATCACGATCTCCTCCACCGGACGTAGCATAATTAAATTGATCTCCGTGACTTAGTACAGGAATAGCAACTTGATTTCCACTCACAATATTGTGGCCTCCACCAGAAGTAGCATAATTAGATTGATCTCCGTGACTTAGTACAGGAATAGCAACTTGATTTCCACTTAATAAATTGTGGCCCTCTCCAGCTGACTTATGATCATAATGTCCTCCACCGGACGTAGCATAATTAGATTGGTCTCCATGACTTATTACAGGAATAGCAACTTGATTTCCACTTATAATATTGTGGCCCCCACCGAAAGCAGCATAATTAGATTGATCGCCGTGACTAAGTACAGGAATAGCAACTTGATTTCCGCTAAGAACATTGTCCTCCAAAAGCTTTCTCCCATGAGTGGAGCTAATGTTCATGGAAGCAGCTGCAAGAACAAGAAACACACCAAGGAGATGTTTTGAATTTGAATTCATCATTGTTGCGGAATACGGTGAAGTATTGTGTTATATGGGTGCCGTGTCGGGATGTAGAAGAATGGTGTGATTATGTAGAAACGGGAGTTTTCGAGCTATATTGGATATGTGTACATGATTCGTTTATATAGAGAAGCCTAAAATATGAGACTACACTAAACGAGGGAGGTTTAAATTAGAATAATATACTTTATTGGACATGTGCCCTAGCTTGTTAGCACGTCTCACGTGTCTCTCTCTATTATTAGAGAATTGAGATTATATACATCGTCCAAGCTGGCCTACGATTCCCGGATCCACAAGTTGAGATAATTATGTTTAAAAAGATATTTGAGGTATAGCTTATTATTTTACTTATAAATATCATCCTCTAATTATACCGAAACAGTGTTGTCCGATTTTGTTGTATTTTATAATTCTATAACCAGGAATTTTATTAAATTGGATGTTCCTGTATCAATATGGATATATGATCTATTTATTAATTATTCCAAAATCTGATTACAGGAGACAAGTTTGACCAATTTTTAATTATAACGTTTAAGTAATGTACATATTGATACCTGGCAATCGAGATTACATGTAATCCAATCTGAATTTCAACCAGCTAAAAATATATCTCTCTTTAACAAACTTTGATATAAAAATATATGCATATACTCGGATTAATTCCCCGTTATTTACTTTGGGCAGGTTTTCAAGAGAGAGAAGCTGAAATCAAGCTGTATATTTATATTTGTCGCTGTTGCTCTTTAAGATCTTAATCCCCGATATATTCACTGATCTTTCTGTTGAAAGGGCATTTTCATTTTAACATCGTGGCTCTTTCTTTTAATTAGGTCCTAAAAATCACAAATAAAAAGTTTCACGAGAAACCTTCAAGAGATCCCAAAAAATAAAATCTTCCAACTTTATAGATTTCAAAGGCATGATTCTTCACTTTTGGGAAAGATTAAATTTCTAAATTAAATAAGATAAGAAAACTTACCTAAATTAGAAATTCCTTCTTAAAGGAAAAACCAAGATTACCTTTACTAAAAATTCTCAAAATATCCTAGACTTGAATCAAAATAGAAACTTCCGAGTCATATACCAAGACAAACCAATCTGCTAAGTCAACTTCATAAAAGGAGCAACTTTCCCGTTTCGATATTGACCATATCTTCAAAACAAGTAAGTTACCCAATTTCCTAAAGCTAACTAACAAATATTATTTTTGGTTTTTCAAACAAAGTTGTAATAAATACCAACATACAAAAAACCTAACATTTTCGTTTGCTCCCCCAAACCCGAACTTCACAGCATTAATAATTTAAATCCAAAAATGTACAAATAAAAGTAGTTTCACGTTGGATGTCTATTGATCAACAAAGAAGGTTTAAAAGAAAAACAAAATGTTTTTGACGTCGATTAGAAGAGAAGCAATGTGGAATGTGTTTGAAAAAAAAAAAGGTTTCACATGATGCATAAACCAACATTAAAAGTAATATTTCGGTCTGTTTATAATTTAAAACTCGAAATAAGTAAATAAATAAAGTAAAGTAAAATAGACAAATAAATCAACAACAACAACTCGTTCTCCTCCCTCTCCATTTGATTGGTACGATTTATTCAAGATCAGTAACCAAAGAAAAATGATTGCGTTCAAAGTTACGTTGCACAATTTGGATCAAGAATTGATGGCGCAAGTAATGATGGTATGCTTTGTTTTTGCGTCTTTAAATGACGCAAAACCATGGGTTAATTTGTTCTTTTTACTTTCTTTTTTCTTTTGCTTTTTTAATGAGATAATGTGTTTGAATTGAGATATTGAAAAAAAAGTATTTCTTTTCTCAACATTATTGAAGAAAATAAATTAGTTTCTCGTCTAAGTTTAGAAGTTGTTTGGGGTGACACTTGGAGATGTAATTTTGGAGTTTGGTTTAGAAATATATGTTTGGGAGTGTGAATTGAAAATGAACTGCAATATAATAAATAGAATTAAAATTTAAAATTTGTATAGAAAAAATATGCAATATGTATCTCATTTAGTTAATCTCTTTTTTTTTTTATGTACAATTTCAAGAAAAAAAAAATCTTCTTATATAATTAATACAAGATAAACGTGAAAAATGACCACTGATGCTGTGGGTTTTTCCCTTTTTTTAGCTTATCAAATAGCTCATACAGATAGAAAATTAATCCTGTGGTGAAAAATAGAGTTCCTACCATATATATAGTAGAAATCTCATTCTTTCCTTTTTCCTTCGGATCAAGCCCAAAAAACAAAGGAAAAAAAAGACTTTTAATTGTTTTCAGGGTTTACGGATTACTTCTTGGAGGAGAGTTCCAAATGTCATTTCATTTCCAAATTATAAGCATAGGTTAGAAAACAAACTTCCAACAAACATTACACCATGTTTTCAAACGAGAAAGAGGCCATAATAAAGAAGAAAATATTTATGTGTCCCATCAAAATAACCAACTAATAGTAGGAACTTTTTTCATGACAGCTCAAGAAACATAAATAAAAAAGGTAGAATCATGACATAAATTAAGAGCAGGACTTGGACAAATCAAAAGACGATTTATTTACTACAGTTTCGAATCCGAACAGGGAAGAGACATAAAGTACATAAAAGGACGATTTGTAGGATTGTCCCTTAAAAAATGACATCTCCATATAATTACTTAGTTATGATAACTTTTTTTTAACCATATAATTAGATGAATATAGAGAATCATTAAAAGTTCAAATAAGAGGACAAAAAATATAAATATATCTTCATAATGAGTTGTTTCCAGAATTTTTGAAAACATCTCTAA
>CM046370.1:8533497-8551999 GCA_025413025.1 Ficus hispida | reverse complement strand
CTGCATTTTTTTTAATAAAAAAATAATAATAATTTAGTACATCAACTAACTAACTAATCATGATTAAATTATTTTAATATTTTAATCAAAAAATTATTTAAATATTTTAATCAAAATGGACAAAGAAAACAGAGGAGAATGTAATTATAGACTTAAACAAGTGAAAAATCCACATCATTATCTGACTAAACAATGTTAAAGTTTATCGATGGAATGTGACTACTAAAGTACAAAAATAAAGAGAGTGGGAGATTTTTATTACCAAAGAGCTTTAGATCTCCATCTTCAAAAGTAGGGACTTGACCAAACGGCTGTGTCAATAAATTAGAATAAATAAATATGAGAAGGTAAATTTTTAAAAGATTCTTACGAAGATCTGACGGTTTAAAACGATGCAAGATGTGCTTACGTTACGAGAGACGTAAGGTTCCTTTTCATGTTGACCGGAGAGCATGTCGACGTGAAGAAGCTCGTAATCAAGGTCCTTCTCGTGGAGGGTAGCCAGGACTCGCATTGTAGCGGTTGAGTACGCGGCTCCGTGGACTTTAATTGCGGCCATAATTTGGTTGCGGAGTTTAGATTCTAAGAAATAAAAATTAAAAAAAATGATTGAGAGGTGAAAGGGTATTCGTGGAATGCGATTGATGGCTTACAAGGCCTTGAAACTCTGGTATTTATAATAAAAGATGAAGAGAAGAGATCGCCTACCAGTTTCCTTTCTGATGTGAAAACGTAATGGAAAAATGCTGATTATTTTTTTATTTTTTTATTTTTTTATTTTCTGCGGAAAAAAAAAAGTTTATGCTTACGTACTCGCTGACAAAAGTTGTGGAAATAATTTACTGCAATAAGCTTTACAATTGGATCTCCTTGTCCGAAAAAGGAAAAAAATAAAATTAGAAAAAAAATAGGTAAAAAAAAAGTTAATTTCATTAATAGCACCGGTAGAAATTTTATTATTAAAAATAATATTTTTTTTTCATTATTAGCACTTAATATTGAGTCAGCAACATTTAATGTATATCAAATTACGGGTTTATCCTCATCTTATATAAGCTCAAATATCCCTTTCTCTCGCATGGTCTAAAAAATTTTTTCAAATCATATTTGAGCTTGTAGGAGAGGGATATTTGAGCTTATAGGAGATGAGGGTAAACCCGTAATTTGATATACATTAAATATTTCTGGATCCTATATTAAATGTTAATAATAAAAAAAAAAATAATATTATTTTTAATAATAAAATTTCTATATATCCTATGAAATTAATTCAAAAAAGCGTGCAGTTACCAAAAAAGATAAGGTATGGGTCACGAGTCCCTTTGGATCTGCAGACGTAGTGAACACTGCACATTGTACATTATTGGCCAATGGGGCCATTGAAAAGAAATGACAATTGTCTGAATAGTGAGACCTTTTTTATTTTTTAATAAAAATTTGTTATTTTGTATCTATCATTTAATTCATTTATTTATAGTACGATAAAAAAATTTCCTAATATAGAAGTCACAAAACTAGAATAAATAACTTTCTAAAAAAAAATGCAACAAAAGGATGTGTCCCCACATATCACGTGCCATGCCCTGTCGTCTGCTACTAGGTCCAGTTTGGGACGAGTGTATGGCTTCCTTCTTCTATGAGTCGAATATAGCCTCGAAGCGCCAAACGAATTGTCCCTACTCGAGCCTTTTATCGGTCTTTAATCAACAAGCTTTAAATCAACGAGACCAGCTTAAAAAGATGGAGATTTTATCTCTGCTAGCCGCCGCTCATACTATGGATTGCTTAAGAAGAGCACCTTGTGAGTACATAAAACATCTAGTAGAGTGTGCGCATATTTATTTAAATATTAGTACAGTTTGGCACGTGCGATTTATGTGTGAGTTACGTTAACTAAAATAATGTGTGATTATATATATATAGCCTGTATTTGGTAAATGAGTTTAACTCAAATTTAATTTAAATTTTTCATTTAAATTTTTTATCTTTTTCTTGAATAGTCAATAAAATTTATAATTACTTTTTAAAAAGTCAACTCAACTCAAACTTAAAAATTTCATCTCATCTCAAACTCAATTCAAACACCAAACAAACCCATAGTAGAGTTATAATGAATAGAATACCATATCACTGTCTTATCCTTTTGTTATTCAAACGAATATAAATGATTAACTAAGATAAATCAACAAACTTAAACTCCCTAAAAATTTATTTGATTTTTTTCTTGCACTCCAAAAATAAAAGGGTATAATTCGAAATAAAAATTACAACACAACATTTATCTTTAATTGTCGTTATTATTATTATTATTATTAGTATCATCATCATTTTGTAGCATATAAGAACAAACAGATAATTGAGTAAAAACAAAAGAATAGAATAGTACAATTAGAAACAAAAATTACAACACAATAGCTAGCTTCATCACACTTTTATAGTAGAGATATATATTCGGATCTATACATGCCACATCGATAATCATCTACACATGCAGCAAAACACACGTTCTGCGAGATCCAACGACACCGTCCAAATGCATCTAAGCAGGAAACCAAGAGAAACGACATTGTCCGGACAGAATATGTCCTCTGTCTTCGTATGAATGACATGTAAAGGCGACAAGTAGTTTGTATAATCTTGAGTATTGCCGTTCACATTGAGACGACTTATAGTTTTAAAAGTTGCCATATAATTGTGTTTGAAGGTTAAACGACAATTTTTTCCCTAACAAATGACATAGTGTGTCTCTTTTTTCTTTCTTTCTTTCTTTTTTTTTTTTTTTTTTTAAGTAGAGTGTCGTTTTCTTTTAAATTAGGGTCAACATGAAAATTTCCACTTAAAATTTAACAGAGGTAGTGGATTGGACAACGGTTGTCAACAAAAACTAGTTCAAGGAAAAAAAAATTTTTTGTCATAAAATTATTTTAGAATGATTTACAAGATCGCCCTTCAAAAGTACTTCAGTTATAATAATTTTAAGTATTTTTGACCTCCAATTCAATAAATATAGATGGTCAAAAATCTAAATAAACATTAAAAGATGCCAAAAAACGTAAATATATCTATTTAACTGACCCTTTTCACAAAATTTTCAATTAGGGATTAAATATGTCACACACTTGAGTAAGGACATGACGTGCCATTAACTATCCAAAGCTTGACTTTATTAAACAAGCAAGAAAGCCATGTTATTAGTAAACCCCGCTATATGTGAATTATCATTATAATTATAATAATAATGAGTACACTTGTAAAATTCTATGAAAGAAAAGAAGAGAAGAAGACAGACTTTGGGTAGAATTTTCTGTATATTGATTACGAACAATTACAATAATAATTTATACAACTAAAATAATGAAGAAAGTAAACGGGAAAAGAAAAAAGAGGAAACTAATTACAATGAGAAAGAATCCTACAAATAATTACAATAAAGGAAAAAAATATTCTTTCCGTTAATACTCCCCCTCAAGTTGGAGCATGTATGTTGTGGATGCCCAACTTGCGAAGTAGTGAGTGGAAAGGCACTTGTCCCAATGCTTTGGTGAAAATATCAGCCACTTGATTTCCAGTTGACACATATGCCGTCTTGATTTCTCCCCTTTCAATCCGTTCCCGCACAACATGGCAGTCGATTTCAATATGCTTTGTCCTTTCATGAAACACCGGATTAGCAGCAATATGCATAGCTGCTTGGTTGTCGCAATATAAAGTGGCAGGTTGTCGATGATCAATTCGCAGATCATGTAGTAAGTATCGTAACCAAGTCATCTCACAAGTAATGGAAGCCATTGACCTATACTCAGCTTCAGCCGAAGATTTGGACACTGTAGTTTGTCTTTTGCTTTTCCAGGAAATGAGTGCTTTTCCTAGAAAAACACAATATCCAGTCACTGATCGTCGTGTAGTAATACATCCAGCCCAATCTGCATCACAAAAACCTGTCAACTCCATATCGTTCTTGGAAGGAAAAAGTAATCCTTGTCCCGGTGAGCCTTTCAAGTAACGTAATAAACGATAAACAGAGTCTAAATGTGGTCGCCTAGGCATCTGCATGAATTGACTTAGCACATTAACTGTGAAAGTAATCTCTGGTCGAGTGATGGTGAGATAAATTAATTTCCCTACTAATCGCCGATAATGAGTATGGTCCTTAAGTAATTCGCCATCGGTAGGACTAAGTTTCAAGTTTTGCTCCATGGGAAACTTAGTTGGTTTTGCCCCAAGTAAACCTGCTTCCTTGAGAATATCAAGCGTGTATTTTCGTTGATTGATGGATATACCGGCTTGAGATCGAGCAACTTCAACACCAAGAAAGTATTTAAGTGACCCAAGATCTTTGAGATTAAAACAGGTTCCAAGAAAGTTCTTGACTTCTTTGATTGCATTCTCATCGTCTCCTGTGATAATCATGTCATCCACGTAAAGCAATATGACTATAATAGAAGTTCCACACACCTTGGTGAAAAGAGAATAATCAGCTCGGGATTGTTGAAAACCAAACTTGGTGATGGCTGTGAGAAACTTGTGAAACCATGATCGTGAAGCCTGTTTGAGACCATATAGAGATTTGTGAAGTCGGCATACAAGTGTCTCCCCCTGCCGACGGAAGCCGGGAGGCGGATGCATATAGACTTCCTCAGTGAGATCACCATGAAGGAAAGCATTTTGAACATCCATTTGGTGGAGACCCCATCTACGAGCAGAGGCAATGGCTAAGAGACACCGAAGAGTAGTGAGCTTGGCGACGGGAGCAAAAGTCTCAGTGTAATCAATGCCTTCTCGTTGGGTAAAGCCTTTGGCAACAAGGCGAGCTTTGTATCGTTCCACTGTGCCATTAGAATGATAC
Source organism: Ficus hispida (assembly GCA_025413025.1). Classification (NCBI taxonomy): domain Eukaryota; kingdom Viridiplantae; phylum Streptophyta; class Magnoliopsida; order Rosales; family Moraceae; genus Ficus; species Ficus hispida. The sequence goes on along the minus strand of CM046370.1, from coordinate 8,547,153 downwards.
TTGATCTTGTAAACCCATTTGCATCCAATGGGGCGATGATTAGGAGGTAAGGGGACAAGAGACCAAGTTTTGTTGGCTTCAAGAGCACGTATCTCGGATTGCATTGCTTCAACCCATTTAGGATCCTGACAAGCCTGCTCATAAGATTCTGGTTCGACCATGTGAGAGATATTGTAAGAGAACTTACGATAGGCAGATGAAAGATTAGAATATGACACATACCTTGATAAAGGATGGTGAGTCGAGGATTTAACCGGAAGAGCCGTGTTCGGTGCTGGTAGAACATGGTTTATATGGTAATCTTTCAGGTGAGAGGGTGGTCGGCTTTGGCGGGTGGAGCGTCGAATGGAGGTGTTGGGGTGAAGGTTAGTGCCGCGACTTATATATTCTGGTGCCGCAGCATCGAGTATGGTTTCCGTAATGGGTTGGTCCAAAGAATCAGCACCGCGATTGGAAGGAGGTGGGACCTCGGTGCTAAGGTCTGGAAGTGGATTTGGTGGGATATCTGGGATTTTTTGGTCTATGGTAGTGAATGGTAGATCAATGGGTGTGTCGAGAGGTATAGGTAGGGTTGGTAGGGTGGTTGTGGTGTGGTCATTTTGTGGTAAGGTAGAATAAGGAAAAATGTCTTCATGAAAAACGACATCACGAGAGACAAAAAATCTTTTATCAATTAAATCATAGACTCGATATCCCTTTTGTCCTTTAGGATACCCCAAAAAAACACATTTTCTCGCTCGTGTGTCAAATTTGTGAGTAGTAGTAAGGTTTGTGGCAAAACAAAGGCACCCATAGACTCGGATATGTGAATAAGAAGGAGGCTTTTTGTAAAGTGTTTCATATGGAGTTTTGTTAGAAAGAAGTGGTGTGGGCAATCGGTTGATGAGATAACAAGCTGTTTGAACATGTTCCGCCCAAAATTTTAGTGGTAGATTAGCTTGAAACCGAAGGGCTCGGGCTACATTTAACAAATGGCGATGCTTACGCTCCACAACCCCATTTTGTTGAGGTGTGGAAGTGCAAGAATGTGTGAAATCAATGCCATTGTCACTAAAAAATGGTTGTAAAGAATGAAATTCCCCCCCATTATCGGAACGAAGTCTTTTTATAGTGCAACCATATTGTGTTTTGACCCAAGCAAAGAAATTACGTAAGAGAGATTGTGTTTCAGATTTATAACGCATGAAAAATAGCCAAGTAAATCGGGAAAAATCATCCACAATAGTCAAAAAATATTTAGCACCAAAATAAGAATGTATTTTATGTGGCCCCCAAATGTCACAATGAATCAAATCAAAAGGTGCAATACTGGAAATAGTACTATTGGAAAATGATAACCGAGTTTGTTTAGCCAAAGGACAAATGTCACAAAAAAAATGTGAATCAAAGGAAATAGCTGGATTGTTTTTGGATAATAAGCGAAGTGGAAGGATCGATGGATGCCCAAGCCGATTGTGCCAAAGGTTGGATTTGTGGTTGGTGATGTTGGCTAGAGGAGGATGACGATCCATGGAGAGGAAATATAAACCATTATTCTGCCTGCCCCGTCCAATCGTCTTCTTCGTAGTTAAATCCTGCACCACACAAAAATCATGATAGAATGTCACATTACAACCGAAGGCCTTTGTAAGTTTACTGATAGAGAGCAAATTGACTTTGAATTCCGGCACAAATAACACATCATCAAGAGTTATATCATCAGTAACATGAATGGGACCAATGGAATTAATTTTGGCTTTTCCTCCATTAGGTAGTTCAACGAAACGATGGTGTTTAGTGTTGGTTTTGTTGTGTGTAGGAGGATATTTAGAAATATGGTCTGTGGCTCCACTGTCTATTATCCATTGATGTGTAGGGGATGAATGTGTACCTGTGGTATTAGCAAAGGATTGTGTGTTACCGGTATTTTGTCGAAGAAGGCTCATAAGACGATCATACTCATCGAGTGTGAAAGTGGCTACTTTGCTTTCCTGAGTGCTTGTGGCATCATTGGCGACGGCTTGCACATTGTGGGCTGCCTTCTTCTTTGGTTTGACGTTTTTCCCATGAAATTTGTGTCCTGGAGGAAAGCCATGGAGAAAGAAACATCGTTCGATGGAGTGTCCATCCATATCGCAATGAGTGCAATGGTAATGTGGTTTCTTTCCACTAGCAGCCACTTGGTTGGTAGAGTTGGAAGTAGTCACAGATTGATGGTTGGCATGTGACCCTCCGTTGTCTCGCTTGATAACAACATCTGCCTGTCTTTCTTGTTGTAAAATAAGAGCATGTACCTTTCTTGTATCGGGGAGAGGACTCATCATGAGGATTGAACCACGTATCGTCGAAAAAGAATCATTCAATCCCATTAAGAATTGCATGACCCTTTCCTTTTCTTCTCGTTCAGCCAAAAACTTGATGCCTCCACAACTACAAGAAATAGGATCGTGATAGGAAGCCAATTCATCCCAAAGAGCTTTCATCTTGGTATAGTAAATAGAGACGGATTGATGTCCTTGTCGTAGTTCGACGATCTCTTGGCGGATTTGAAAAATCCGGGTGTCATTCCCTTGTGAGAATCTATCATAGAGATCATTCCAAACATCCTTTGCAGATTCTGCATATATAATACTCCCAGCAATATTAGTATTGACAGAGTTAAGGATCCAAGATAGTACCATATTGTTGCATCGTTCCCATAGTGGAAATTTGGTGTCGGTAGACTTCGGCTTCTCTAAATCTCCGTTGATAAATCCAAGCTTGTTCTTTGCACTCAAAGCAAGCCTCATGGCACGGCTCCATTGTCCGTAGTTGTCGCCTTCAAGGACTTTGGATACAAGAACAAGCCCAGGATGATCGGAGTGATGAAGCAAAAGAGGGTCTGAAAAATCATCCATCATCTTCTTTGATTTCTCTTCATCCATAGCTGCAGCAGAAATTGATGTAGAACCTCAAGTCTCTGATACCATGTAAAATTCTATGAAAGAAAAGAAGAGAAGAAGACAGACTTTGGGTAGAATTTTCTGTATATTGATTACGAACAATTACAATAATAATTTATACAACTAAAATAATGAGGAAAGTAAACGGGAAAAGAAAAAAGAGGAAACTAATTACAATGAGAAAGAATCCTACAAATAATTACAATAAAGGAAAAAAATATTCTTTCCGACTTATAGTTTTAAAAGTTGCCATATAATTGTGTTTGAAGGTTAAACGACAATTTTTTCCCTAACAAATGACATAGTGTGTCTCTTTTTTCTTTCTTTCTTTCTTATATATATTTTTTTTAAGTAGAGTGTCGTTTTCTTTTAAATTAGGGTCAACATGAAAATTTCCACTTAAAATTTAACAGAGGTAGTGGATTGGACAACGGTTGTCAACAAAAACTAGTTCAAGGAAAAAAAAATTTTTTGTCATAAAATTATTTTAGAATGATTTACAAGATCGCCCTTCAAAAGTACTTCAGTTATAATAATTTTAAGTATTTTTGACCTCCAATTCAATAAATATAGATGGTCAAAAATCTAAATAAACATTAAAAGATGCCAAAAAACGTAAATATATCTATTTAACTGACCCTTTTCACAAAATTTTCAATTAGGGATTAAATATGTCACACACTTGAGTAAGGACATGACGTGCCATTAACTATCCAAAGCTTGACTTTATTAAACAAGCAAGAAAAGCCATGTTATTAGTAAACCCCGCTATATGTGAATTATCATTATAATTATAATAATAATGAGTACACTTGCTTTTATTCACTTTTTAATGGATCAGACAATTCTTTAAGAAAATAATAAGATAGAAAGAAAAACACAAAGTATGCACGATTACTTGGAAACACGTATAGTAATATGTGGATTAACTTCGTTAAACACTTTTCAATTCATATAGCACTACAAAAATTTAATATACCCTTTTGCGGCATTTATTTTTGGCAGTTCTATAGAATACTTGGCACATCTTGAAACAAAAGACACTTCAATTTAAAAAAAAAAAAAAAGAAAAAAAGAAGAAGAAGAAGAAGAAGAAATTAAGCAAGCAAGCAGGTGGAAGTATACCTGTATATCAATGCCGGCTTTGCCTTAGCCAACTTAGGCAATTGCCTAAGCCACCGATTAATCAAGGCCCCCACAAAGACCCCTAAGTAAATATTATCTTCACAATTGTTTTGCATTATATTATAAATTAATTACCAAAAATTTTGTAGGATTAAGTCCAAAGTAAATTCCTGAAAAAAAACCTTCTTTATTGGAGAGATCGATCGTAAAAGGTTTTTTTTTTTTCTCTTTCAATATACGTTGTGTATTTTGTTAGTTAATATACATGAAATGTTGTCATTCAATTCAAATAACTCTTTAGATTGGGGGGGGGGGGGGGGGGGAGGGGGTGGGGAGACAAAAACAACAACAATTGTTTTTGTTTCAAGCTTTCATTTCTATCTATGAGTATTAAATGCTTTTTTTTTAATAAAGTATTAAATGCTAAATATAAATGTTCTAATCTCATTTGAAAATTATCATCCAACTGCTTTTCTGTCACATAAACAAATAATGTTTATGATCTGTTTTACAAGTATATGTTCACTATATCTATCTTAAGCATTAAAAAATGGTTAAAATATAGGTGAATAAGACAGATTTATTCATTCCAAAAAAGAGCTCTTGATTTTTATTTCTTTATTTTTTTACAGAAGGGGTGAACATCTCAAAAGGAAAAAAAAAAAAAGGTTTTAAATATATTTAATTTATAAAGCTTTCAATATTTGGTTAATTTTTAAAATATTTTATAAAAAGGTCCCTTTTAAAATTTTTGCCTAAGCCCCAAATTTGCTTAAGCTGGCCTTACAGTATATCAATTAAACTTCATAACTTAATATTTCGTTTCCAATTTCTTCATGTAAATTTAAGCATATAAACTTTGGTTATTTTGTCACGAGAAAGTGAGATTACCATGCATGAGTTGCAAATCATTTGGCCCATAAATGCTATTTTTTGCATTACGTTGACACAGAGAGATCCAAAAGTATATCACAAAGTTATTGGTTCTAACTTATTAATCCAAGCTTCTATGAGGATGAGAAGGATGATTTAGGGGTCCCTGCTCATATTTTAAAATCTTAATTTTAATCCTGAATTTGTGTAAAATTTCAGTTCTAACCCACTTAATAAAAAAAAAATTATAGGTATACGCCAATTTCACATGAATTGAATTAATAAAATCCAGTCCATATTAAACTTTGTCATCATCTAATAAATATATGGCCATAAACTTAAGACAAAAACAAAATAATAACGAAGAAGAGAGAGGTAAATAATTATAAAAAAAAAACATAAAACTAATAAGCTTTTATTATTATATGTTTTTCAGTACATACATACATATATATATATATATATATATAAATATATAAATATAAGTTTAACAAAGGAAACCTGGTAAGGCCCAACAGGTACACCATTTTACTTCCGGCGCCGCTGCATTTTTTTCCACCTCGATCCATTGCTTGTGAAAAGTTATTATTTTTGTGACTGTTAATTTGTTGCTTCTATTATTTTGCTTTGGTACTTGCTATACATACATACATTCATATATATATATATACATATATATTGAAATCAATAACCGCGTTTTCGAGAAAGTCAAATAAATGAAAATACTCTAAAAACGGCTCGTGAAAATCTAAACAAATCGACCTTATTAGGTATGTAATTTAATTTTCTTTTCTGGCTTCTATATATTTTATTGAAAGTTCAGGGGGGGAAAAAATCCCAGCATGCGTGTGGACGCATCTTTTGTGGGTTTTAGATAAGATCTACGATCCACTCCGTTTTGTGGATTCGTTAAAGATAGACATTTTTTCTGAATAAATAAATTAAATAATTAGCAGACTTTCCGAACGTCAATAAGCATATTGAACTATTTGTATGGCTGAAAGTCCTCACAATTTAGATACACCGACGTAATTTTAAAAAATGCGCTCTATTACTATTAAAAAAGAAAAAAAAAATGCGGTTTTTCAATCCACCTAGCATTCACGATTAAGAACATTTTTCTTATATATATATATTTGCAATTTTTTATCTGTCGAGCATATGATTGTTGTAGCCCCATTTGGCCAAGTGCTAGTTTTTGAAGATGGAGACATCAAGCAGTTTGGTAACGGAAAAGCACTTCAAAGACACAATTATTTATAGATCATTACACTAATATAATACAAAAAAAAAAAAACTAAATTAATATATGACACAAAATTAAATTAAAATTAACTGTAATTTGTGTTACGTTGATTAAGAACGAAGAATTTCATGTCGATTAATAGATAAAAAAGAATAGTTATTTAGCTAATTTTCTCATGTGGGTTGGAGGGCATTGGCGGAGCCAGGTAAGGACGACGGGGAGGATATGCCTTATGCCCCCATGGATTTTGGTTATTTGTTTAAGTGTATAATGTTTTATTTTTTATTTATATAATCCCTTTAATAGTAAATTTTTAGATATTTACCTACTTAGTATGAATTTTTATGTTTATGTTTTTTTTCCTTTTTTTTTATTTCCTACTTAACTTCTATTTAAACAAATTTTCTTACCCACTTAGTATAATTTTTTATGTTTATTTTTTCCTTTTTCTTTTAATATCAATTTTTTCTGTTTATTTTTTCCTTTTTCTTTTAATCTCGTACTTTTAAATTGACCAACTAAAATATTTTGTTCCATCTGAATATACTTTTAAACGATTAACTTCTACTCAACATATTGTATTTTATAGTATTAAGATTGGATGGTTTGAGAGTTTTAAATATTTTTCGCAATTTTAATGTATGCTCCATCTGAATCAAAATCCTGGCACCGCTACAATTGGGGGATAAAAAGCAATATCCAACTGACTCCGTACACTATAAGCATTTAGAGAGACTTCTTCCCTTTTTTTTTTTTTTTTTTTTTTTTTTTTTTTTTTTTTTTTTTTTTTTTCTTTTTGGGTGAACTAGTCCAACACTTTTTTTGTTTTGTTTTGTTTTGTTTTGTTTTGTTTTTTAAGGGTAACTAGTCCAAATCTTTGACTATTGATATTGTCATATAGAGTCAAGAGCAATTAATATAATAAGGACCATGTCCCATGGATATATAGGACAACAAAATGAGGAGGTGAGCTTATAAATACGTTTGGACTCTAGAGAGCAATCTATAGTGATAGTGGCTAAACGGATCGACGAACGTGGAGGAGCACAAATTTGATCCACCGGCGTTGAAGCTCGTCTTGGAGCTTTCCATCAAACACCGAAATGGCTTCGTTTCTGACTATCCAAGTTCTTTTTTTTTTTTTTTTTTTTTTTGACAATCCAAGTTGAGCAAAGTTCTTGACGTCTATGAGGTTCATCTATGCTTGTAATTGCATCTAGCTAGGCTATGTTTGTATTTTGTAGCAGCTATGTATTATAATGTTCCAATTTGGTAAATGCATATACATGTAGAGCTCCTCAAGACCTACTAAGGCTACACAAAAACGAATAGGGCGGGTTGCGGTTTCCTTACTCCTCAACCCGCCCATGAAAAAACCGATCTGTCTCGCCCGAAGTCATCAACCCACCCGCATGTTACCCTTAGAGACAAACCTACCTTCAGAGGGTCGAAAGACAGATGGAGAGGACATGTTCACGCAAGTAGCAGCATGAATTGTCTTTTTTTAATTTACAATTCATTACCGTATTTTAAGTCGATATCACTTTTTTTTTTAAACGATGTCGTTTTTTGACGCCAATGCTGATGTCACTGTAGGTTCATTGTCGTTTTTCCGAGGCTAATGTGTTTTCCTATAGTGTGTCTTTTTTATATAATTAATTGGCCAGTGGTCCCTTTGTTATATAGATGTCGTTTCACTGGTTACGGTCTTCCTTTAGTTGCTGTAGTTTATTCTGGTAATGTCGTTTTAATTTTTTGTTGTTTGCTGTCGTTTCTTGCGTTAATGTCGTTTTCGTTTTTCCAGGTGATATTGTTTATTAGATTTATGTGTTTTCTTATCATGTATCATTTTTATTGCATTTTTGTTTTCCCACCATGAAATCGTTTGAGCAAGAATGATCGTTATTCCAGTTTAGTTTTAGTTTTATTTCTTTATTTTTCTATCAAATGTTGTCGTTTTAAGTTTATTGTCGTTTATGTTGTGAGACATATATTTATAGTTAATGAGTACTGCTTCTAAGATAACTGTCGTTTCTCTTATTGATGTCCTTTTAATAAAATTTTTGCATCGTCAACCTTGTCGCTGATTCCCCGAAGGACGTCGTTTTCGACATTACTTTAGCTTCGTACGTTGTTGTCGTTTGTCTCTTATTGTCGTTTTTAGTCGGCATCATTTATAGGCTACTATAGTTGGGTTATATCGATGTCAATTTTAATGGCATAACAGTTTTGTATATTGACGGTGCTTTATGGTTCAGTTTTCAGTTATTGTTGCTTAGCTATTGATGTCATTTCCAGATCTTACTGTCGTGTCTAAAATTTGTTGTCGTTTTTTTGGTTGTGATGTCGTTTTCGACGTTGCAGCTATTTTTCCAAATGACGTGACTCCTCCTTTATTTTTTTTTTCTTTTTCTTTTTGTTTGATGTGATATCGATAAAATAAACATTTATAAAGCTACATTACTAATAGGGATACCTATCATATAAATATATCATATATGTGTGTGTGTGTGTATTGATAAGAAATCAAACAATATCTTACAGTAGCTCATGGAAAAGGAGAGAGAGAGAGAGAGAGTAAAAAAACTATTTATAATATAAATATAAAAATGATAAAGCTAAATAAAGACATTGATAAAAATATTAAATTTTAGTGGGGTAAAATTAAAAGAAGCACAATTTTTCAGAAAGGAGAACGACCTTTCATTGCTCCACCCATAGTTCCCTATAGGCATCTGTTGACTAAGTCCTTGTTAATAATAGTACCAAACACTTCTTAAACAAATAAAGGGAGAATGGCCATTAAAAGAAGCACACATATATTTAATCATTACCTTAAATTTGGCATGTTTTTCACAAAGACACAAACTCTAAAAACAACATCCTTTCATCTTCCAAATAAGAAAGAAAACATAAACAAAAACATCTAATTTTTTTTTCCCCTTTGCAAACAAAGTTCACAATAATAACCATATTATAACAATACAGGCTTATACAAACAAACGAAAACATCATTTCTTCTGATCATCATCACCACCGCCATCGCCACCGCCACCGCCACCGCCACCGCCACCACCGCCAAAAACCATCCCGACAGCTACCCTCTGAAACGCCGGCCTCGAAGAGATGTCGTCCCACCAGGCCTTAACGTGGGGGCGGTCGTAGACGAGCGAAGCCCAGGGGGTCTTCATGAAGTAGAAAGTGTAAGGCAGGTGGTGGAGATCAGCCAAGCTGAAGAAATCGCCGGCCAGGTATTTGGTGTTGCTCAGCCTAGAGTCGTACACGTCCAGCACCTTCCCTAGCTTCTCCAGATTGGCGTCGATCACCGTCTGATCGGTTGACTTGCCGACCATCGGAGCCACCAAATGCTGGTACACGATCTGAGAGATCACAGGGTTGTATTCGTGTGATTCGACCTCTGACCAGATCTTCACCGCCGTCGATTCGTTCAGGTTTTCGTGCCTGCTCAGGTCGCTGCTTCCTGAATCCTTGTACTTCTCCGCCAGATATGCTGTTATTGCTCTCGATTCTGTTTTAAAAAAATAATAATAATAATAATAAAAAGATTATCTCAATCGGGTCTTGTCAATAAAACGAAAATGATTTAATTTAATTCTATTTGAAAGATGAATTCGGCTCTATTGATTTGGTTTGAAAATCTCAGATCTCATTAAAAGAACGAAAATAACCTAATCCAATTCTACTTGAAAGATAAGTTCGGTTTTCACTCACGTCACCGTACATCCAATACTTCACGGCTGACTAGTATATAAAGTGGTGCCGTGAAGTATTGGACACACTGTGAGAGGAAAAAAAGGAAAAACATCCTTACCGAAGAGAGTAAGGTCTCCATCTTCTAGTACTGGGACCTTACCGAAAGGCTACAAATTTGGAAAGAAAATAAAAGATTAGTGCTAAACTGGGCAATAATTATAACTAATCATCAAAAAGTGATTTTGACATATATATATATATATATATATAGGTTTTGTAGCAATGAAACTATAGAGTTTTGAGAAGGAGATTTGTTACATTCTTTGCAAGGAAAGGAGGCTTCTTGTTCTCTTGGGCGAAAAGGTCGACTGGGACAAGCTCGAACTCGAGATCTTTTTCATGGAGGCAAATCATTACACGAGTGGTGCAAGTTGACATGGGGAGACCATACAGCTTGAGCACCATTTTTATCTCTTGAAACAAGATTTTTTTTTTTTAGAGAGAGAAAAGATTTCTAGAGAGAGATGAAATTGTTGGTGAGGATTGCATTACCTAATAGCTTGAATAAAGGTCCTTTTATATACACAACAGTCGGTTTAGGTTCTTTAGGGGTAAATGGGAAATAGATTTCCAATCAAAACTTTCTTTTTAACCCAAATATTAACTTAAAAACCCGTCTGAGTCATCTCTGGCGTGTGAAACCAAAAGAAGGGAAAAAAAAAAAAAAAATTCAGAGCTGATCAGTACTCTACTGCTATTTCTGAAGAATTGTACAAGAATGCACGTGGTGTGGGGAACGAAGTGAAGGAAAATAAAATTTGGCTTATCAAGTTACAGCTGCCGCTTATAATAGTTTGAACACAGTACTCCAGGGCAGTTGAAATATTTTAATATTTTAATTTCTTTAATGAATCAGTTATGAAAATCAATAAAATTATAGCTAGATTTTAAAAAATTAATCGACTCTAATTTAAAGATTTAATCTCCAACCACGAATCAAATCAAACGAAGGCGTAGTTTTGGAGATGTTTGAATTGGAGTTTTGAAAATATTTGTTTTATTAGAAAAACTGCTTAGAGTAAAAAGTAAAAAAACTTAAAATATGTTCGGAAAAAAATATCAGTATAGATTTTTTTGTTTCTCTTGAAACCCCCTATGTAATTTATAAAAAAAAGTCATCTCGTTTCGACTTTAAATGATATTATGGACTTTTAAAATTTGAATTTATTATAGACATTTGAAAATATGAATAATAGTGAAAAATAATTTTAAATTGATAAAAAAGACCAAAAAAAAAAAAAAAAGGAAATCATATGCCAAATGTGCCCCCAACATGGACTCTTATTGTTCAAATACCACACATTAATAGATAGTCATGTAACGTTTAGATTCATAGGTCGGGTTCAATTTTTGTTAATTGTGATGCTTAATAAAACCGGTATTCCGAGCGTCTTTCATATTGTAAATTCCAATGTAATTATATTGCTTTTTAATGAGCTTTGAATTGGTATACTTAGTTAACACTGGATATTCTTATAGACCTGGCTTGTGGCAAAAATAGAGAAACATGGCATTTTAGAAAAGCACCATTTTCACACAAGTTGCAACTAAAATATAACGACGAGGACTATAAGATAACCGAAAAAGAGCAACGCCTAGATGATTTGCTTGTATGAATGTAGGATGAATTGTTTTTTCATCTGCCATTCAACCAAAGACCAAAAATATTACCTACCACATGGGCAATAGAACCCAAAACTTCGTTAGAGACTTTAGAGAAAGAAATTTAAAAAACTTTTGAGGACCTTTGAAACAAGAATACCCCATTAACATGATAGTCATATCATATTAAAAAAATTATAATAATTTAATTAAATTTGATTAAACATCTAATAATTCAAAATTGTACTGTATCCATGATATATTATGTGTTTGGGTTAAGGATATGAGCATAATTTTTTCATCCAAATTTATTTTTGTTATATTATTATTGGATAGAATATAATAATACAAAACATCATAATAAGTCATTTGAACATTGAATTCTCCATAAATTTTAGCATGATACAAGTGTCGGATGTGATTCAGTCAAACAACAAATTTTCAGTGCACTGATTTCCAAGTTTCTGAGCATCATCTAGAGATTGTCATTTGCTTAACTTCACAGAATATTAGGTAAACCATACTACAAATCTTACTATAGAGAGAGAGAGAGAGAGAGAGAGAGCAATATTTAATTAAAGGTGAGTCAAATTGCGGAATCTAACATCATAACAATTAAAAGATTAATTCGTAGAGATAATAATTGTCCACTCCATTGTCATTTGACCGTTGACGTTAATCGAAGACATTTCCCATGATGAAATTCACGATTATAGATTCACCCAAAAAGTTCACCATTATGGAATAGTGATAATCGAGGCTCAAATGAATAATATAAAAATTGCAAGTATTGTTTTTTTTTTTTTTTTAATTATTTAGTTCGTGTTGTGCCGAAAATATACATAAACTTAAGGTGTGTTTAACATATGTTTTGAAAAGTTTATTTTAAAATGATTCAAAAAAATTTTTCACTCAAACTTTATTTACTGTTTCAAAATTCGTACTACAATTATTTTTCCCTTTATCAATCATCAGTCCAAAAATTTCATTATTTTAAAATAAAATATTTTCAAAAACAACATTTCAAAACTAAATGTCCAATACGAGCTAATTATCAAAGGATTGTTCTTCAACTTCATCCGCACCAAAAGACTTGAATTTTAAATAAGACAATAAGGGTAAAAGGGAAAAGTTAGGATAGGGAAGGTATTGCTTTCACCATTGATAGGAATTGTGCGCGTTTTAATAGTTAAATTAGCTTTTGAACAATCAAACAATTTGATCAACAATAAACAACTGTTTACGATCAGAAATCAAAACAGGTAAAAAAAATTAATATAACAGTTAAAACACAGTTTTTATGTGATGAAAAAGTACCTTTACTACCTTAAGAATTATCTAATTTTAAGAACTCGTTTTGGGGTAACTTTTCTAAATATATATTCAGATTTTTTTTGGTCTCTTTCTTCAATTCAAAATATTTTTCACTATTCATATTTCTAAATATTTATAGTAAACTTAAAATTTAAAAATCCATTTAAAAATTCATAATTTTCTTGTTTCAAATCCAAATGAGATGATTTTTTCTTATAAACTACTTATAATTTTGAAAGGAAAAAACAAGATTTATATTTATATTTTTTCCGAACATATTTTAAATTTTTATACATTTTCATTAAAAGTATATTTCTAAAATTTAACTAATTTTTAATCTCTAAAATACCGTATCTAAATATCCCCAAAAGAACCTAGATACTCAAGCTCCAAAAAAAAAAAAAATAAATAAATAAATAAATAAAGTGAGAGGCTAAAGTCTTTGCTGAGCATAGGATTATTCAAATATCAGAGTTTCTAGTTTTAGTATGGGGTTGCGTACACAGATCTGCTGACTTTTCTGACAGCAAGAAATTGTTACTTTGCTTGCAATGATAAAGACAAAGCAGATTTTATAAAATATCTGTATTTCTCTTTGGATGTCTGCGAAGAACTCAACCAACATATTTTATCTACTAAAACGGGTCCGTGCCATTTTGTAACTCAAATCCAATCTCTATTTAAAATCTAACGTTTTCATCTAAGCTTTTGTTTTTTTTTCTTTGTTTTTTTTTTTCCTAAAAAATCAAGAAAAAATTATAATAATTTTTAAAAAATAATTAACTTTAACTTAAAAATTAC
>CM046370.1:8516446-8533397 GCA_025413025.1 Ficus hispida | reverse complement strand
GAGTAGTAGAGGTTTGGAATTGCTAACGTTAAATAAAATAAAACTCAAAGAAGGTGAAATGAAAAAAGAATTAAGTACAAATCGCGTAAGAGAACAAAAGGAGAGAAATTTCTCATATGATGCCAGAAACCCTGAGGGAAGAGAGCACAACAAAAATAATCCACAGTAACATGAAGTACACGCAGGTAATCCAAGCCCAGAGCTTTGGCCCTCCCAGTTCTGCACCCAATGTTAGACGCCTATACACCAGAACACCGATACAACCCACCGAGGTAGAGAAAAACACGAGCAAAGAGAAGCTGAGCCCCTCCGCATTCTCGATTCTCAGCGGCTCTCTGTATACGAAGAAGTTGTATGCCGTGTTGATCAGCCATGGGACTCCTATGCCAACATAAATGTTCACTGAATTGCTGCAGCATGGTAAAAAGAAAGGTTAATACCCGCTTGGTTCGTGTATTTTATAACAATTCAAACCTTTTAATTTCGGTGTTCTCTTATAAAAATTTGAATTTCTGTTAAAATATATAAACCAAATGGTTAGGAATTGAGTTTGCTCGTTGATAATTAGCTCAGCAAGTTTACAGAAACAACCTTGAAGTTTCTAATTCTGTTTCTGTTTTTTGTTTCACGTATGCCAAGTATTTATGCACAGTTGGTAGAACACCAGTGTTCATAAACCGAGGAAATTTATAAGTAGAAGGTAAATGAGTAAACCTGCAAGTGATGTTTGCGATAGCCGAGTCTGCCGTAATCTGACGCTCAGCAGCAATCTTGCTTGCAACTAAATCTGGCCACGAAGTTCCACTTGCTAATGCGGTAAATGCTATGACATAAGGATTTATTCCTGCCAAGAGAGAGAATAGAACTTGTAGATGTAAATACAGGGGCAGGAGATCAACTGCATTGACGGAGCTTGAAACATTTTTTTTTCCATGCTGACACAAATACCTGTTACACAGCTTATTAGATCTGTGATTTTTGTCATATGTAAGCAATACCGCTGATGAAAATCAGAGAAGAAATGAAGGCAACCCAACCATGAGCAATAGTATATGGCGGCACAAAGGCAAACAGAAGTCTCCATGGAGCCAGAAGTAACTCCCAGGAAACTCTTGCAAGTCGCAAGCAGGTACTATTCATCTTCCTTGATTCCGCACTTTCCAACTGCGGAAGGAGAAATCAGAAATTGCATTATTCAAGAGGAATAAATTTCTTCCATGCCAGCAGAAGAGAGGAAAAAAATCTGATAGTAACCATTCAAAGTGTAAACATACAACAAAAAGATAGAAAACAAATGAGTTGGAAACACGAGGCAACATTTAGGGATCAAGAAGCAACGTCCTAATTTAATCTAGTTCACAATGAAACATGTTAAATTAGAAATTTTAAAAAGAGCAAATACATAAATGAAACACCATGAATGGATCCACAAATTGCTGCTTCCAAAGTGTAAGTACATCAGAATCTTCCGAAGCTGTTTCCTCTTGAAAAACTTTGTTCGAGGGTTCAGCATCATCATCAGTCCCAGGCACCTTTTGATACACTGGACCTGCAACTCAAAACATTCAGATTGAGAAATTGTGCATTTCAATTCAAGTCTGAACATCGATATATCATCAAGCATAACATAAATATACATGTACTTGATTCAACAGGGTCGAATTCCTCTCTCTCTCTCTCTCTCTCTTTTATTTTGGCATGCTAAAATTAGCCTAATCAGAAATGTGAACCAAACCCATGTCACTATCATCTGGCCTAATAAGCCTAATCTCTCTGAATTGCTCCCAAAATAATAGAACAAATCATTAGCCTCCTTGAGATCAAAGTCAGAGCACATTTACCCAAGAGATGGGAATTGGGATAGACTGTGATTCTTGTAATTCACCAGAGGGACACTTTTCATAATTACAATAGGACCAATGTAAACTCACTATATCAGAAACCAATAATTTTCTCCCCAGGGCTGGTTTTGTTGTGAATTTCGTCTTTCTTTATCAATTTGGTCGGTTTAATTAATTATGGGGTAGGTCTACTGACACCCCCCATTTTGTTTTTCCCACCCATTTTTTAAAACCACTTACCATACTAATTTTAGAACTAAAAAATTACTTGTTCCACCCCTTAGTTCTCTCAAAAAGCCCTTATAACTTAATTATTTGTTTTTCTTCTTTCTTTCTTCTTTATCCACATGCTGAATCTAAGCCACTCCACAAATTTTTTTAAAAAAATTATGTTTCGTTTTATTTTTATTTTTAATTTTTTTTCACGAGATTTCTTTCTTTTTTTTTTTTTTTTTTTTCCTTATTAGATATCTAATAAAAATTCTTCATTAGTTTATATGTTGTGATAAAAATCTATGAACTTATTATTTGGTATGCTTCTTCTTAAGATGAAAAAAACTTGAGGATAATATACTGATAAAGCTGAGTATTCCATAGGTATGGTCGCAAATGTTATGAATTTGGTTAATACTTTTATTAGACAATTAGAAAAAGCTCACAATTCAGAATTTGCATGAATTCCTAATCATTTCTCTCAATTACTTATAAAATGAATAACCAATCAAATCGATATATTTGATTATATATCCACATCATATATACATGTTTTCCATTTGCTTGTTATTTCTTAGAAAACAAAAAACTAATTAAACATGGAACTACAAAAACTATTGAAAAATAGGAATAATAACAAACAAAATAAAAGAACCTTTTCTTTAAAAAAATTCATGTAAATGAATTAAAAAATACAACAAAATAGAGCATTAAAAAAAAAAAGTAAGGAAAAAAATGTATAGAGATTTAGACAGTAATGGGAGGAGAAAGAAAAAAGTAAATAATTTATTTGTAGGGGTTTTTTTGGAAAAATTAAGGGGTGGAACGAGTAGTTATTTAATTTTAAAATATTGGCATATAATTTTCTTTTTGTGCAAAAATCACTACAATAAGAGATTCAAGAAAAGCACCTGCCCGGTTTCCTGAATGAATGGAGAAAATATCAACGACATTCCTGTTTCCATCTTCACTTGCTTGATGAATCTCAGAGTAGCCCTCGATACTATCATCATGTTCATTTGACGCTGCCTCAGCTGGCACCCAGTCGTCTGGTCTCTCACTTCTTTGCCTTGAGAACAAAAAAGGTACCAAAAAAAAAGAGAGATATTTAGGTGGCCAAAAACAGAGGAAATCAGAAACTATACAAATGTTATAGGAACGTAGTTGAAATTTTGTAGCAAAGAATATCTTGATTCTTGCATCAAAGAAAAGAACACATACAGAGGAAGAGACAAGTATGGCCAACGCTTGTCTTGAGCATAAGCATGTGTCAAGAGTAATCCATACTGAAGTACTGTTATTAAGGCTTCCCATAGTGTAATCACATTTGGAGTCCAAACCTTAGAGCATAAAGCAGAACCATTTCAATACGTATTCTTTGATATATCATAATCATATATGTGTCAATAATAACATAAAAAAGAAAAATAAAAATTGAATTATGAATTCATGTTAGCCAGACAAAGTCGACATATGTTCATATGCCATTTGAAAATGACAGTGCAAACAAGAAGCCGCATCTTTGCTGATGGTGAAAACAGGAAACAAATGGTGCAGCATAAACAAGTCCAACCAAGTAAGCGAAGCAAATTACTTAATTACCTCTAAAATTATATACAACCAAATATAAGCCCAAAAAGACCAAAAAAGCTCTACTAGCCAAACTCCTATATCGGATATCTTTTTCAACTCCCCAGCTTTTGGAACCACAACACAAACAGCATGGATAGGAAAAAGATCGAATGCAGCCGAACCAACAAGTGTTCCAGGACCCAAACCTGTAATTCATAACATAAGCAACAAAATCCAAATAAAATTTTCATTTACTCGAGCAAAATAGAAAAAACAAAAGGGGTTTCCCTAAAATAAACCTCCAGCATACAGGTTCCCCAGATTCCTTATGGCATCAATAGTGGCCAAAGATATCTGAGGAAAGCTCGTCCCAAAGGCCAACAAGCTAATATCTGCAATTGTGAAATTCCACACTTTCTCATGCCTAATAATCTCTTCCCCAGTGCAAGGATCAATCTCTACCACCTTACGCGTGTGCTTCACAACATTCTCCATTGACCGAAAAAAACGAGCAGTTATAGCTGACAATCCAAGGAAACAATAAGCAAGACCAAGAAAATACAAGAAGGTCCTTAACCCGTTCCCAAGAGCAGTTTCGCCATGAAAAACCAAGTAGCTATCACATCTTTCTTGCCCAAGAATACTGAGAATTCTGACCATGGTTTTTGCAATCTGATCAGGCGCTGAAGCCATCTTAATCAGGCCTAATTAACTCCAAAGTTCTAGTTTAAGCAGGCAATTAAGCAACTTTTGTACAGTATAATGACCTGCTTCACAAATTGATGCATCAAAAAATTACTACTATGACTGATCAGATCCAAAATTTTACCAAATTGATGAAAGTGATAATGAAATTCCTTTGAAAGAGAACAAAAAATTAAAGGAAAAATATGTGATCAGCAAAATATAGGAGGAAATTTTTTTTTTTTCCGAGTGTTTTCTACTAAAACTATACGTTTTTTGTCCTAAAAATTAACGAAATAAAGGATATATAAAAAAAAAAAAAAAAAAAAAAAAAAAAAAAAAAAAAAAGAGCTTCAACTCCTCGTTAAGATAAATCATTAATCTGACAATAAGAATCGAAAAACCAGAATTCAGATACAAAATGCGATTCCGAAACAAGATTAAACCGCAACACTGATTCCGAAACAAGATTAAACCGCAAAACTGATCGAGAATCTGAGATTAAGGAACCGTATAATTCATACGTATTTGCTAGAGAGAGACCCCAAAAAAAAAAAAAAAAGTTCGATCTCATAAATTGTTGGTGAACGGAAAAAGCAGGGAAGAAAGACGGAAGATGCTGAAAAGTGCAAGAGCAGACTTACCAGCAGTGGGAACTGAGGTCGCGGAAGAGTTCGGCCGGAGCGCCGGCGACACGTGTGAGGTGTGTGCTGAATTCTCGTCAGAGGAAAGGGGCAAAAAAAGTGAGTGAGAGAAGGGAAATGATGGAGAATTTGGAGGTTTTGTCGACGCGCGTTTTGCTCAACATCGGCATTGCATGGTCTTGTTTTGCGTTTTGCTAATAAAGTATTCTGTTTTATATTTTGTTACCAATAGCATAATGATTGCAATTTGTGTCTGAGAGATCGTCAGTATCTCTTCTATTATCATTCATTGGAAGGTGAAAACAATAAAGTCTCATATTAAAAAAATATAAATAAATATAATGATATAAATTAAAATAAATGAAGATTAAGATTATTAATATATAATGTACATACGATGGCGATTAGGTCCTTATTACGGTACATTTTGCACATACACATATTCATAAGGAGTCAAGGAGAATTCTCTTTTTAAATGCGGTGTTTTTTCGTATTAAATCTGGATCGTTGATTTAATCGGATATAATTTAACAGTTGAATTTAAATGATTTCAGATTTAATTTAAACCATTAATTGAACTATTATTATCCAACGGTCATAATTAAATTTTGATGACCAATGGATATGTCTGTTGAAATATATACGTTTTTAGATAAAAATGCACTTATAATTTTAAAAGGCATATCTGTTATATCTGTTGCAACTCTTCCTTAACAGACATATCAAAGGGCTATCAAACTCTAGATTTAATGTCAATTTCAAATCTTATTCTGAAATTTAATAAGATTGCTACTTATTAAATTCGTGGGTTTGTTGTATCTTGGAGATAATTTACCACAACACTCGATAGTAAATTGTTCACATTAGGGGTAAATAAAACCTTAATGAAAGTAATTCCTATACCTTAAATCATTTGATTTTCTCTCTCTTTCTGTTTCGTTTCTTTACACCTAAACAATCTTTCCACCACCTACCGTTTTTCAACCATTTGTACCATAATTTGTGGTTCTATTTGTATTATGGTAATATATATATATTTTTATGTTGACAAAAAGGAACCATCAGTGTTGTTTTTATCATCAATAAAAGAAATTTCAGATTCACTAATCAAATGAAAAATACTCAAAAATTAAAATAAAAAAACCATCTCTTTCTCTTTCTGATCTCTCTAAATACGAAAAAAAAGTTGCAATGTTTGGCCAGAGTTTTGGCACTACCTCCGAATGCGTCACTAGGCTTTCGACCCTGAAGTTTAGTCCTCAGATTTGTCTCGACGTCGACTTTCTTGTGATGGTGGCTGTGTGTAGAGCGACGCATCCATTGGGGGGATCTAACCTGGCTTGGAGGTGTGTTGTCTTTCTGGGGTGGCTTTGCTTAGATATGGCTTCTATTCGACGGCCGATGGCCTGTTACTGATGGATCTTTATTTTGTTTTATTATAATAAGAGAGTTCATATTTCTGCTCCTTTGATGTTTTTTTTTTTCTTATCTACTTTGGTGTTTTTGCTTCGGGGACCAACCCTTACATGAATTGATAAAAATCCAATAATTTCAACATTGATTCCTTCAGAGGTATCTATAGGGCAAATGCGTCCATAATGACTATTTCAAATTGACTGGAATCAACACAAATCAAATAGAAATGGATGAAGCAAAGATATAGAATTGGGACCTAACGGATAAATTAGGAATGCAGAAAAAAAAACAGCAATTGGAGCGGAGAATGCGATTGCATTATAAGGGTGCAATTGAACAGATCGAGCAAGTTCAAATTGACGTAATATGAAAACTATTAGTCCGAAATTAATAATGGAGGTGATGTCCTTCGCTTGTGTCTCCCATCCGTTTGTTATCGGATGCCGTGATATGAGTGCCCCCATTACGTGGGGATTAGTCTCGGTTGACTGGGCTAGTCCATCAACTGTTTTGGTGTTGTTTAATGAGCAATAGTCAAGCTCGAAGTTTATGTGGAGAGTAGGTCTTCCCCTGTTTGAGTCTCGGTATTTGTATTTACCCTGTGCTATTTTGGTCTTTACTGGTGGATCCAATCTTTAATTCTGGGTCAAATTCCTTTATATTTGGAGTCATTTGTGTTTTATATATTTTGTTTTTTGTGAAATGAAAATCCTTTTTCAAAAAAAAAAGAAAAAAAGAAAAATACTCAATATGTTTCTACTTAAAAGATGAATTCTATGTCATTAACATTGTCTATTTACCGAACAAAACCTTTAATTGGGATCACTGAATATTGAATTTAAGTACATCCCAAGAAGAAAGAAGGAGAAAGAAAGAAAAAAAAAATTTATTAATACACTACACCACCTCATTAATGGTCTGAAGTTTACTTTAGAGTTGTGTGTTTCTAATGTCAAAGTGTTGTTATCGGATGTCGTGATGTGAGTGCCCCCATTACGTGGGGATTAGTCTCGGTTGACTGGGCTAGTCCATTAACTGTTTTGGTGTTGTTTAATGAGCAATGGTCAAGCTCGAAGTTTATGTGGAGAGTAGGTATTTCTCTGTTTGAGTCTCGGTATTTGTATTTACCCTGTGCTATTTTGGTATTTACTGGTGGATCCAATTTTTAATTCTGGGTCAAATTCCTTTATATTTAGAGTCATTTGTGTTTTATATATTTTGTTTTTTGTGAAATGAAAATCCTTTTTCAAAAAAAAAAGAAAAAAAGAAAAATACTCGGTATGTTTCTACTTAAAAGATGAATTCTATGTCATTAACATTGTCTATTTACCGAACAAAAGCTTTAATTGGGATCACTGAATATTGAATTTAAGTACATCCCAAGAAGAAAGAAGGAGAAAGAAAGAAAAAAAAAAATTTATTAATACACTACACCACCTCATTAATGATCTGAAGTTTACTTTAGAGTTGTGTGTTTCTAATGTCAAAGTGTATATATTTTCGAATAATAATAATTTAAAGTTTGAATAGAAATTTTATATTCATATTTTTTTGCAAGTGAAAATTTAAAATTTTAGGGCAGTTACATTTTTAGGAAAAAAAAAATTAAATGATAGGTTCAAAACAAACTTAATTACGTTAGCGACCACATGAGTAAATGCTTGCCTTATTTACCATTTTAGGATACTTATAGATTGACAAAGCGTGACATTACGTAAAGATCCAAAATTAAGCATAATTTTTATGGAGAAAATTATCTAAATAATTATTTTTTTATTCATTGATCAATATGATATAAATTCTCTCTTTTGATTAATATGATACAAATTTTAGTTCTACTCTTGTATTACATTGTTAGTATAAAATTTTTATATCATATCAGTTTGATTATCTTTAAATTTGTATCATACATGTGCTTTCTCCATTTTTACGTTGTCACACCTTTATGGGTGCCTTTTTTTTTTTTTTGCCCCTTTCAAATTCAGAATAATGGGTGCCCGAGCCCAACTTAAAAAAGATGTTTTGTGTATTGTTTTCTAACCAGTTTGATGAATGAGTTTCGTTTATAATTTACAAAGACATCAATATTTATAGGAGATATTATGGATACAATATTAACATGATTGGCCTGTACGTTGAGTCTAAACACCGTAAAATTTTGTCATGTGTACCGAACAATTTTTTAAGACGTAAACTGAAGAAAACAAGAATCACGTGAAGACACTATTGCCAACAACCAACAAAATAGACACGCAACAAATACTAGCTTTTATTTATCTTGTGTTTATGAAACTAGCCACGTGTAAGATTGACCATTCAAAACCTTTTATTATTTTCTCGTCTTCTAAACAATTATGTTACTAAGTTGCTTTCATATTAGCCCTATTATTAAATTGTTGATCTAAATTTAATGTTTTTGAATTGCCAACTTTTACCATGTATTTCTCTCACTCTCTTTATGGAGTATTGCTGTTGGGCTTTATTGAAGCAAATTTGATCTTCGGCTTGACGCAGAGCCAGCTCTGTACGAAGCCCAATAAAAGTATTCATATAATTTATTTGGTAAAGTTTTCTTAAAGTTATTTTTAATTTTTTTTTAGATGTAAAAGCTGGTTTTAAGGAAGGGAACGTCTGTAATAAAAGACTTGTTAAAGAGTAACTATCCATGGGGTTCTATTCAATAGAGAAAGTATTCGGTACTTTGCTAATGATACGATACTGATACTAAAAGTGGAAACATACGTGTAAATTTATCATCAGAAAATCATGAAAACACGCCCTCAAATAGACTTGTTATATTGTTTATACTTTTTTCAACACAAGTTTGTATTTTTGACCCTCTAGTGTAATTTGAGGTAAAAAACCTGAAATTGTTTTGGACTGAAGTAATAATCTGTAGGTATACTTTCTTTGTACCAAGTCTTTGAAGATTTCTTGACGAATCCGTAATGATTGGAGCCGTTCACTTTCTTTGTCTAAAAGGATGGATTTTTGTTTCTCTAATGTGTTTCGTGAAATTAATGATTGTGCTGACAAACTAGCTAACCTTGAGATTATCAACCGTAATTGGATGTGGTGGTCTTGTTGTCCTAATTCTTTGGATTTTCATGTATATAGGGATTATATTGATTTACTATTTTACAGATTTGTTTGATTGTTTTAGTTTTCTTTTCATTGAAAATATGAGCCTCCTTTGAAGTGGGAATTCATTCAAAAAAATAATCTTTTTAACGGACGATCCTACAAATCACCCGATTTCATTCTCCATATTATTGAGATTAGACTGGTTAGTAGTTTTGTCTCACAAGCCCATTTCAGCTAACTAGAAATAGTGAAATTAAAAATAACAAAACAAGAATGAATGGAAAACGTGTTAGCTCTGTATCAACTGGATGGGTGATCCCTTAAGGCTCATTTGTCCCATATAAGGCGTCTTCTGCTCCCTTTTTGACTTGCTATCAGAGTAGATTTCTATGAAGGAATGAACTCAATGGAAGCCAAGTTTGCTCAGTCTAGCCTTGCTTTGCTCCGAACAATGCGGCTCCGATTGACACCATTTAGGGAGTCCATGAGATGAAAGGAAAAATTCGGGTTTCAATAGACTCGAAGAATTCGTCATTCACCTTCCAGTAGTCTCCGCAAGAGCATAATCCTTGTCTGAAATGGTGAAACATATTACAATCTTTTGTCAGAATCTCCCGACCGAACTCCTTAGAGATCATCTTCATAGCATTGTAAAAAATCACCACAAATCCTAAGGTTCTTAAATAACTCGTAATGGCGCGTACTAGGACTCGTCCTCGAGAAGGGCTAATGATAGTTCCTTTCCTTCCTCATCCAGGTCAAGCAAAGCTTCCCAAGCATCATGTATATCTCCTAGTTTCTGGATGAGAATCGTCGCCCACGAAAAATTCAATAACACTGTCTAACTCTGCCAAACTACAACCTGGAACTTTCTTGACCTTCCTTGCTTCCATAAGATCTCTCGTGCTCCTCGCTTCACGTCATTTAGCCTTCTTAGCATAGACGTCCGACAAAAGTACATAGGCATTGCTGTTCTTGGGATCCAACTCGAAGCTTTCAACGTCCCCGTCCCGTGCATTCTAGATCCACCAAGGCAAGCACACCATATAAGCATGTCGATTCCATGGGCATAGATCTCATCACCTTACTTGCCTCGTCAACGAGGCCAACTCTTCCATAAAGGTCAACCTTACAACCATAGTGTTGGATCATTGGACTAACACCAAAACTCCTCCATCCTTCTAAACACTCCTTTCCTTCACTGACCAAACGTCCATGTACACGAGCACATAAAACAGCCAAAATGTTATGGCATCAGGTCACTCCTTGCTTTGGCATTTCATCAAGAACATTCCCCTGGCAAGTCCACGCATAGCCAGTCCCGGGATCATAATAGTTCAGGCCATTACATCTCTAACAAGATACGATTTAATTGAACACCGAGTCTACTAATGCAGCACCTCTGGCAATGTAACTTTCCATTCCATATTTCTGAATGTACGCATGAACCCATTTTCCGTGCTCAAGAGCACCTAATCGTCCACAAGCCTAAGTACTCGACAAGGTACAAGCAATATTAGGCCCACACCATCCTCTTCCAAGCATCTGCATCTCGCGAAACAGGGCAAGTGCTTTCTTATAGCCGCAGCATCCAACACAGCCAATAATTATGCAACTCTACGATACTACATTCCTTGAAGGCATTCCATTGAACAGACGACGTACAACAGGAATTGATCGCTTACACATTAACATGACATCTGTTATAGAATGCCACGACGTAAGTGAGGTCGTGGAGTCTTGGCAAACTCTTGGTAGGCGGCATCAAATGGCCACAGGAGTACATGCCGATGAGAAACGATTGAACAAAGAGATCATTGGCGAACCAAAAGAGAAGAACTTGTGCGTGATTTGTGTTCTGTATGGAAGTGGGTGGCATGTGGAAGAACTGGATTGAAGTACAGATGCGAGAATCAGGTAGAACACCATTTATGCGCATGCGAAGGAAAGCGGAAAATAGAGAAAGCCAGATTGGAGAGATGGAAAGATGAAAAAAGGGTGCGTTGCTGATACCAGCCTCAGAAAAACTCGAATTTCCAGGACGCTATCAATGGATTAGCAGGAAAGTCATTGAACTGAAGACACTGCTTAAGATGATAGTATACCGCTCTTAAAACCCTATTACATTTATATATTAACTAAAAGACCGTTTTTCTGAAGGAAGAACATGTTTACAGAGAGACCAAATTGGAAACTCATAAAATGTAATTAAAATGGAAAGGAAAGTCCGAGTTCAATTAAACTGGATTAGTGCATGTTTAACCTATGCAGTTGATTAAAGATAGTAATAGTAACAGTGAGACGAGGACCGAATTCAATTTATGACCACACTAACACAAATCTGGTTGAGTTGTTTGTGCATGCAGTTTAATATCATCACTTTTCGTTTTTATTTTCAAAACATTTATTAAACAGACGCTATTTAAAAAATGTAAATCTGGTTGAGTTGTCTGCATATGCAGTTTAAGAACATCACTTTTTGTTTTTATTTTCAGAAACATTTATTAAGCAAATGCTATTTTAAAAGTGTTTTCAAATGCCACTGCAGTTGTCCAGGCAATTCTTTCCTCGGCCTCTTTGGAAGAAGCCGAACCTATCCTTCTTTTTTATCTGTAATGAATTGAATCAGGTTTCTGGTGATATTAGCTGCTTTGTTTTTACTTCCGAGTGTTATTTCTAATGGTGTGGTTGCTATTCCCATCTTCATTGGGACAGCTATTTAGCCCGATTTGGCTTAATAAAATTCCAACTTTTCCTTTAAAAAAAATGTTCTCATTTTGCACCTCCAAAGACATGTAGAAACATTAATTTAAAAAAAAAAAAAAAAAGCAAAAACACCATCGACCACCAGTAACATTGATCTATCACAGGCAGAAACTGAGAAATAAACATAAATTGCATCGTCCACTCCGGCAATGAGATTAACAAAATCCTCTAATTATCTGAGAAAAATCTTGAGTCGAACCCATGAGTAAACAATCACAAAAAAGATCCAACAAAATTAAATAAACGGATGAAGGAGAGGGGGAGTAACTGTTTCAATCAACTAAGCCTAACGGACAATGCCTCCAAAACTAGATTGATTAGTCTTCTTCCTCGCCCTCATTTTCGGCAATGTTGAAGTATCTCAACTCGTAAACATTCCTGTCCTTGTTCGAAGCAATCACCCTAAGCCAATCCCTCACATTGTGCTTCTTCAAATACTTCTTAGTCAAGTATTTAAGATACCTGAGAAACAATGATCAGTAAGTGATGTCAACGCTCCAACTCCATACATTAAAAAGAAGCTCGTTGCAAAAAATCATCAAGAGTACCAGACCACCTCCCTCTTATTTGGCGGTACCACCAACATTTTCGAAAAAGAACTCAGAAGGTTTAATGAACAACATAATTATTAGCATTGTGTTACCATGTTATTAACTTAGTCCAACCCACGCCGAAGGATGATATCAAGGCTATAATTAGGATTATACCGATATTTACTTCCTTGATCATGTCAACATTAGCCAAATCGAAAGGTAAAATTCAACAAATAAAGACACAGTAATAACATGATTAAACATGAAATTTAAGTAACATCAAACAAGCGACCTGAATAAGTGCTACAAACGTATATGCTATGAAAAAGGAATAGGAAAACTGTTATATGTCGGAACAAATCTTCAATGGTCACAGTCGAAACAATCTGAAATCATGTTAGAGTTCAGTAATAATTTCTAGATCTAATCTTAAATTCTCAATATTCCTCTCCAACATAATTCTCGTACTCAAACCAATAAAAAAACCACACAACACAAACGATGAAAAAGGGAATAAATTTGCGATCTTCTCATCAAGAAGAAGAAAATGAAGATAAAACAAAGAAAATGAAGAATACCGCTTGGAGAAGTTGTTGTCAGAGGTGACGGTAATCTTGTTCTTCTCGCGGGTGACGGTGACGGAGTCGCCGAGAGCGCCAGCCTTCCCGCCGACCTTGATCCGCTCCTGGAGGAACTTCTCGAGGGAGGCGATGTCCATGATCTTGTCCTCCACCGGCTTCGCGCAGTCGATCACGAACGTCGCTCCCTTCTTCTTCCCCTTGCTCGCCACCGCCGTTCCGCGACTCATTTTCTGCCATTTTTCACAATCCACAACTCAAAAACCACACATCACGCACAAATACATATACATATATATATATGATTATATATATGCAGTGTATCTATAGAAAGAGAGAGTACATACCGAAACTCTGAAGGTGCAAGAGAGCAAGGAGAGCTAGACTGGCGTGAGCTGCGATTAGGGTTCGCCTTCGCCCAAAGCACCGAGACAGGGATGATAAAAGAAGATCTAGGGTTTTGCCCCCATCTAACGGCGTCGTTTTGAAGGATTCGGTCTTTTTGGGCCCACTAATCTTTTTCAGCCCAATGGTTGAATAGGGCTAGCCACAACATCTTTTGAAGCCCACTAAGAGTTGGCCCAAAGTGTGTCCTCGTTTTTAAAACAAAAGAAAAAAACAAAACAAAAGAAAAAACAGCAAAGTTCCCATGGAAGATGAAGAACTGGAACGTATAGCTCCTTGCTCTTCTCTAGCTGTTGAATCTATCATCCGTGTCGGAACGGTACATATATATGTATATATACATATATAAAATTAAAAAAAGACTCCATATTTGTGTTCCAAAGTCTCAATCTTTGACCCTTTTTTTTTTCCCAACATTTTCAGGCTGGTGCGATTTGGGGCCTCTGTGCCGGTCCTTACGAAGCTCGTAAACAAGGTATGAACATATATATAAATATACACACAATATACAAATATATATATATATATATATAAATAAAAGAGGCGTAAAACGGAACTAATTTTATTGGTAATGCAGGTCTGACAGGCGTTGCTCATGCTGGTTTTGTGGTACCAAGCCTTAGCCGTTTGTCTGTTCATAAACTGTTATTGATTTGGTATTGTAGCGTTTGAGATTTGTGTGGGATTTTTAACTGCTGCTTTGTTGATGGGCAGACAAGGTCGATTGCGGGGTTCGGCTTTCAATGTGGTAATTACTAAAGCACTATGCTCTTTCCCTGGTATATTATATTGAGTTGTAGGTAAAGTGTTTGTTGAATTGACGCTTTGAGTTGAGCTTTAGGACTTGTTGCTGGGATTTTTACCTCTACTCGCTGTGGGCTTCAGAGATATAGAAGAAAGGATGATTTGGTTAGTTCTCTAATTTTTCGGGTTCATCATGGTTGTTGGCATTGATTGTTTCTTGTGCCTTTTTGAAATTCCTTTGTTGTGCATGTGATTAGATCAGTTTTCACTTTGTTGGGATTCGTTTTTTCTGAGATCAGAAAAGAATTTGAGCACATGGGTTTGTATTAGTTTGTGTTTTTTGCTGATTTTCAAACCAATTTGAGTTTTTATGTTATCTGGGACGTACTCCAAACGAAGTTAATTGTGATGCTTCCTGAAGACGGCAACTGACGTTTCCAAATTTATGGATACAACGTAATAGATGTTTGAACTAGGAGAATTTTAATCTGCCTTGCTTATTGATTAGGAGAACTAATTTGGTGCCTGTGCGGTTTGGGTGCAAGTCTTGGAAGTTTGATGGTTGCATTTGTCTTTTACGTGGATGGATTGCAAAATTATGTTCCTAGGTGTAACACAGAAGACGAGGAGGTGTTCATTTGGAAGACATCATTGTTTATTTCTTTCGGTGAATCACATGGAAATAGCTATTTATTTAATTGAGTTTGAGAAAAAATTGTCATCGTAAATGATCTCGTACGTTCTAGCTACTTTTGTGCTGAAGTTTATGATGATGCTAGATTGATAATTTTATCACACTCTCGTTCACTCAAAAACAATGAAGTCTCCAACTGATGCCATTATTGAGTTCTGGAAGGTTTGTTACTTGAATAGGTGCAAAAATTGATGAATGTAGATAAGTTTCATGAGCTAGGGCAGTGACTGAGCTAGTCCTATGAAGTTTCTGCCACGAAAATCTCTTAGATGTTTTCTATAGATCTTCATTCGGTAGAAACATATGAAATGGCAGTCAATCAACAATAGTGCAACATACGAAATGTTTAATTGCTCACACTCGTGAATTCAAGAGCTTGACCTACCATAGTAATACTAGTACGAAAGCAAAAGAGCCCAACCTTTCAAAAGAAGTTTAGGATTCGTCGTTATGCTCTGCTACTGTCTCATTGTAGAGGAGGTAGAAAATATAAACTTTGTTAGGCTTCTGTTGATTGTTTTACTTTATTTAATTGTATTACACCTGGCCATATTGCTTTTTAGAATTGGTGCTAAAGCCTCCATGTAAAATCTAATGGTTAGTAGGTTTCTGATTCTTGGATGTTTCTTTTATCTTAACTCGTATTGGGAGAGGGTTTGTCAAGTCCTAAACATAGATAACATTTGTCTGTGTGCGTGTATGCTTGTATTTACTTGTCCATTAGTGAAGAATCAGGGCTGTAAGGGGGACAAAAGTTTCGAGTTATATTGTGATATATGCAAATCATGATATCCTGCTGACCGGTGTGTTGTCAATTTTCTTACGAAAGGTGAATTCTCTAGTTGCGGGTGCGGCAGCGGGGGCAGCTGTTGCTGCTAGCACACGAAGCTGGAGTCAAGTAGTGGGACGACTTGTCTAGTTTCCGTCCTATGCGCTATGCTGACTACTTCAAACATATTTGAAGTACTTGTAGGTGGAAGCAAACGTGCCAAAAGGTCCTTCCGTTCTATGCTTCTTATACATCAAACAGCATTCTAGATCACATATCATTCTTGTTACTAGAATAATATATAAAAGAAATATGTCGTAGAAACACAGAAACTTTTGTATTTTGTTCTACGACTTGAACTGGAATGAAGTCCTTCTTTCTCTTTGAATTCATTGAAGAACGTATCTTTCAGTTTTGAATTAATCAATTCTTGTTCGTGAATCAGAGGGGAATATTTTTATTTTATTTTTATTTTTAAGTTTCCCATCAATATGAAACGTGTTTTAAATCGTTTATTATCTGTTTTGGTGACCTGTGGAATATAGGAACAAGTCATTTATATAAACAAACTGGTTTTAACCAAAAAGAGGATTAAATGTGCCGAACCTCAATTCGACGTGTGTCCCTACATAAGACCGCCTTTTTCCAGGCTCGTATTTTCTCTCATTTAGCTGTATTTTCGGTTGTTCCAAACATGGTTTTATTGGCCGACAAATTTGCCAGCTTGGGATGGTCGTCAAAATGTGGTTTTAGAAGAGGAAAAGCTTATTGGAAAGATATTGAATATGGAGAGAGTCTTGAACTCCCAATTCACAAGCTTTATCTGAAGAAGCCTCCATTGATTGGGGCCACAGAAGACACGTGATGATGTTCATGATTTTTAAAAACATCATATACTGGAGGATTTTAAATTGCATACGCAATATCTGGTTTTTTTTTTTTTTTTTTTAAACCGAATATGGTTTAGACTTTTTTGGGTTAAACTTCGTTTGTGAGCACTCAATTCCC
>CM046370.1:8498272-8516346 GCA_025413025.1 Ficus hispida | reverse complement strand
TAAATTATACCTACAATCACCTCTTCATTTCTCTTATCTTAGTTTTGTTTTATTATTAAAATGAAATTGCTACTAAATTTATCACAGATTCATGATTTGTTTGTCTGAGGCCTGATAGACATTCAAGAGCAAAGGTAAAATAATGTACGAAGGATGAAAATATTGTTTTACGTAAATATCTTTGATAAAACTTAGCATTACAAAAATGTTTCTTGACATGCAAAATTATATTCGTAAATGAAACTCTTAAAAACAGTACATAGTTAATAATATATAATTAATTGAATGAAGTTATTCATCAAAGTAGTAAGGACCTTTTGATCATAAACATGTTAATCATGTTAATAAGTGATCATATAATATTAATTGATAAGCGTACAATTGATCACAAGTAAATAATTCAAAATATAAATAGAGTAAAACTTATATTTAGACAATTTGATTAATATCTACATTAAATCTGAAGGGGAAAAAAACAAGAATGTAGTCTTCTTATGAAAGCATAGAAATGTGTAGTAAAAATAATTATGCACGGATTTATCTATCTTCAAAAATAAAATTTAGCAAATAAAAATAATGGGACAAATTATTAATTCGAGGATTGATTAGGGGACGTTTTAAGGACTTTTGTGGGCCCAAGAAGAGATCTCCTCCCTCCATCTCTCCTTTCCCTCCTCTCCTTCTTCCAACCAAAAGATTTACTCTTAAATTGAACTGTTCAAAAATTAATTCAGTAAATGGAATAAAAATTCCAAGGATAGTTATTATTTTCCCCCCCTTCTTTCTTGTGTTTTGGTTTCTCTTTTTTAAAAAAAAAAAAAAAAAAAAAAGACATGGAATGACAAACAAGTTGTCGTTTTACGTTAGGAATGATTTCCGTTTTATCAACAAACGACATGTCATTTTAGTATACTTTTGCTGTACTTTAATTTATGAAAAACATATGGTTACTAGTTAGTTGTTTAATTTTACAAGTAAATTATATTTACAAGTTCAAAAGAAAAAGTAGACTATTTAATTATGAATATGGTTAGTGATTTCAATTTTATTCTTTATTTTTTTTTAACCAAGTTGAGTCGTGAATAATTTTTAGTTTTAACTTGGAATTAATATTTAAACATATGGATGTAATAATTTTTAGACCACATCTGACAGGTTAATCTTAAAATCTTTAGACAGACAAGTTTTAGCATTTTTTTTTTTTAATGTCTTACATGCTGACTTCATTACGTTATGTGAAAATAACGCACGGTATCGGTAGTTTTTTTTTTAGTTATACAAGTCATCGGTACTTTCTATTATGATAAATTAAATGATTAATTATAAAGACATTGTTAATAGCTTGCATATTTATTGTCGTTTATTAATAGAATATTATATCTGATTTTTGAATATAAATGGATTGTATAGCATTTTCCTTATTGTACCTGTTAAAGATGTCATCATTCAATTTTTACCACCCAATGCAAAATGACATGTAGTTTGTTTAGATCCTAGGATTTTAATTTTCATATTTAGGATCTTATATTTTAAGATCCTTGACAATCATTGTAGTCTAATATTCTATAATGGACATTAAGTAATTAACATTCATAGTTTACCGGTTATTTCACATACGTTTGGTACTAAAGTTTGGATTATAGTATTTGAGTTTGAATTGATTGTGCGTTTATCGAGGTATTTGAATTGTTAGAGTTAAAAGTGTAAAAACTTAAAACGTATTTGGAAAAAAAATATAAATGTGAAGCTTGTTTTATTCATCTCGAATTTTTATATAATAACAAAAATTATCTCATTTGGACCTATTTATGCAAAGTTACAAACTTTTCAAGTTTGAGTTATGAAACTATATAAATAGTAAAACTGAGAAAAATAAACAAAAATTAAATTGTAATTGTAGGATTTGAACCTTCACACCAAAAAGCGCCTAATAATCAACGTTGGAAACAAAAAACAAACAAAAAAAAAAGATGTTGTCATATACGAAAACAGGACATGTAGGAAGAAGAAGAAGACGAAGACGAGGACGATGTTGAAGAGTTAAAACAAAACAAAAAACAACATACTTTTCGTCGTATATAAGAAAAACAAAAAACAAATTAAAAATGAAATACTTGTTGTCGTATGCGAAGAAGGAGAATAAATAAAACAAAAGGCCAAAAAAAAAAAAAAAAAAAACGAATTACCTGTTGTCGTATACGAAAGAAGACATGGCTGTCTTTCAAGATCATGAAAACATCATTAAACTTGTGTGCATAGTTTGGTGCTTCTTTAAATCAATAGTCTACCCTTTGTTCTTTATTTTCCCATCCTAGCATATGTTATCTGATATAATTATCTAATTCTTCCGTATATTTCTATATTTATATTTTGTTAACAACATTACTGATCAAACCATATTTGCATCTTATTAATGTCTTTATTTACATGAATAAGGATTATTTTGTACTAGAAAATAGACAACAAAATGCTTCAGAATAAATTATTTTGTCTCTTTTATATGTTCTCAACTATAAAAATAGTAACTATTTTGTCTCTTTTATGTTCTCAATCCCTATATATGTATGAAAGGAGAATATATATATATATATATATATATATATATATAAGAATTTGTTTACATGTATATATATGTAAGACAAATAAGCGGACAAATATAAAACTATACAAATGCTGTTCTTATTTATTCACAATCGCAAACCCACCATGTGGATCATAATTAATTCTACAACTACGTACCGTATATGCATATACATATATATATACAAACACATATGTTTGTGTATATGTATATATGACTTTTTACATACCTAGACAATAAATATGTATAAAAGAGAAAAACTAGAGATGGAAGAGAAAACTGACTACATATTTAAAAAACACACAACATATATTACATAACTGATCATATAATTATTATGTTCATGATAAAGTAGTAGCCGAAATCATTTTTTAATTTTTGGTTCATTTCTACTTCGGTGCGAAGATATCCTTTACAGCTTTACTCCGTAGATGTCCTTTGCAGTGCTCTGGCCGCCCTGAGAACCACCTTGATTCGTCGTACTTCCATTATTGTTTCCGTTCAAATCTACCCCTGCAACAGCTTGACCATCTGGTTGAGGGCCAGGCATTTTTTTTTTTTTTTGGGGGAAAGATGAACTACTAGATTATAGCCTGTGCTATTCTTTTCTTTTCTCTCTCTCTCTCTCTTTTTTGGCTTTTCTTTTGAGAGATGGCCCGTTCTATATTTGGATATTTATAGATGCAAACTTTTTTTAATTGATTCTAATTTTTTTTTTTTTACTTTTTAATTCAGATACATGTGTAAATATAAGAAACGCTATAACTTCCATGCAAAATGAGGGAAATTTCATAGGGGATTACTAGCCATTGGATACAAAGTTTGTGTGTTTGAATAGACAAATAACTTGGACTTAATTTGGTTACTTTAAAAGGAAGGAAAACAAATACAAATGTGAGTATACGTACTTAGGTAATTTGATTAATATTATATATTTTTTAGATGTCAGTCAATATGAAATTAAATGTCAGTAATGGTTTTTTTTTTTTTTTTATGGTTTCAACTCTACAATAATTGAATTTAATTCACGAGAAGTATAAGTAATAATTATATGTATAATCTAATAGTAATTTTACACTTATGATTCCACCATGTTTAGATAAATTGTAGAGTTTGAATTTTCTCATTTGATAATTTTAAAAAATTGCTTTAGTATGTAAAATAATAATAACTATTAAGATAAATTACTACAATAATTCCTAAATTCTTTATGAAAGTACTGATTGGTCTTAAACACTTTTTTTTTTTAATTGAAAGGTCCCTGAAATTATAAAAAAAAAGGCGTAAAAAGAGGTCAAATCCTAACCACAATCAGTTATTAAACGGAAAAGTACAGTAAATCCTTATGTTTAGTATGAATTTACTATACTAACCTTGAAAAAATCAAATAAAAAATATGTCCTAGTCAACACAACATTAAAGATTTTTTTTTTAATGTTGTGAGCTCAATCTCGCAACTCCCCTGCCTCGCGACGGACAGGCTCGTGGCTTATCGGGATCTTGACGAGGATGGATTCTCCGCGTCCAGGGCGAGTCGTTTAGCAAAATGACCTTTTGACTTTCTTTATTTAGCAAAATAACCTTTAAAAAATTTTAATTAGCAAAATAACTTTTCTTGAAAAAAAAATAATGTAAAAAGAAAAGAAATTAATATAAGGGTTAAAAAAAAAAACTTAAAAACAAAAAAAAAATATTGGGCATTGTTCAGGAGTCCGAGTTCCTCTTCCTCTCTGGAGTCCATTGTTCCTCTGTTCTGTGAGTTCTCTTGGAGTTCTCTTGTTCTGTCGAAGTTCTTCTTCTTCTTCTTCTTCGGTCTTCGGTCTTCGGTCTTCTGGGCTTTGAACAAGGAGTCTCTGCATATTCGCCCAAAGCTACCATTCTTATTCTTCTTCTTCTTCTTCTTCGTCCAAACCAAACAGAATATTCAGAGTTCTGCCAAAGCCAAAACCGAACCCCACCACCAGAGAAAAGATAAAGAAGCAAAAACCCATTTCCACGACCGTTCTTCGCTCCCATTTCCACTCTGCCAAACCCCAAGCCCCACCATCAGAGAACGAGCATTTCTCCCAGCCTCCTTCCGCCCGGCACGCGACGTCCGTCGCCGGTGACACGTCACAACTCATTTCGATTACGAGTTCGAGGTTCCTCTTCGGCTTTGATCCAGCAAGTTCGTAGGTAATTCTGGTTTGCATTGGTTTAGTCTCTCACGATTTACATTTTTCCACAAAACTTATCTTTGAGATTTGTTGTGTTTGATTATGGGAGGTGGTTACCGATGAGGTTGTGGTGGGTTTTTATTTGTTTAATTGAAATTAATTTTATTTTGCCCAAAGGTGTGATGACAATAATGAATTGCTAACTTTCAACTATGAATCAGATAACAGTTTTTAGGTTCAACAATCCAAAAAACAAGAAACAAAATGACAAAATACAAGGCATAAAACAGGAACGGAAAACCAAACACAATGTTCATACATGATTCTTATTTGATGGTTTTTTTATTTTTTTTGTATTGATTGATGTAAAATTTGTAGTTGTATGCTTTATATTATTTGTTAATTGATAATGTCAAAATCTATAATAGGTATGAGTCAGATCTACATTGTCGTGGAGTATAATGGAAAGTGGAAACGGTGGATGGCGGAATTTGGAGGTGGTTCGGAGTTGGTACGAGCAAGGGCATTATGGTTGATAGGAGTATCAAGTTTTTGGAATTGGAAGAGATAATCTACAACAGAACAAGTGTTGACCGAAGTATGTATGTAATTGAGATAACACATAAACCTGTCGGTGACATATTTAGTGACACTACTTCACCATCTCTCATTTGCAATGATTCAGATATTATATATCTTATGCGTTTTTACAATGAAAAACGAGCAATGATTTTACATGTTACACTAAAAGAAAAATACGATAAAGGAAAAGCAATATGTGTTCGTGGTGATGATGATATGAACAGTAATGGTGATGATGCACTGGGCTTCCATGATGACTACTTTGGGTGTAGGATCAATGAAGAAATCCCATTTGTTGCAAGGTTTGTTCCAACTGAATTAGTTGGTAGTTATGAACAACGTTTCAACGTTTGTGGTCGTTTCAAAAAAAAACTCTACGTTTCAACGGAACGACCATACGGTCGTTCCGTCAAAAAACGTGGTCGTTCCTAAACTTTTGTGGTTGTTCCGTCACATTAAAGTCTAATAATACTTAATGTCACGTGATGGTATGGTTTTTTTTCCAAAAAAAAAAAAAAAAAACTCTACGTTTCAACGGAACAACCATACGGTCGTTCCGTAAACAAACGTGGTCGTTCCTAAACTTTTGTGGTCGTTCCGTTACATTAAAGTCTAATAATACTTAATACCACGTGATGGTATGGTTTTTTTTCCCAAAAAAAAAAAAAAAAACTCTACGTTTCAACGGAACGACCATACAGTTGTTCCGTCAAAAAACGTGGTCGTACCTAAACTTTTGTGGTCGTTCCATCACATTAAAGTCTAATAATACTTAATGTCACGTGATGGTATGGTTTTTTTCCAAAAAAAAAAAAAAAAAAAAAAAAAAAAAAAAAACTCTACGTTTCAACGGAACGACCATACGGTCGTTCCGTCAAAAAACGTGGTTGTTCCTAAACTTTTGTGGTCATTCCGTCACATTAAGGTCTAATAATACTTAATGTCACGTGATGGTATGGTTTTTTTTCCAAAAAAAAAAAAAAAAAAAAAAAAAAAAACTCAACGTTCAACGGAACGACCATACGGTCGTTCCGTCAAAAAACGTGGTCGTTCCTGAGCTTTTGTGGCCGTTCCGTCACATTAAAGTCTAATAATACTTAATGTCACGTGATGGTATGGTTTTTTCCCAAAAAAAAAAAAAAAAAAAAAAAAAAAAAAAAAAAAAACTCTACGTTTCAACGGAACGACCATACGGTCGTTCCGTCAAAAAACGTGGTCGTTCCTGAACTTTTGTGGTCGTTCCATCACATTAAAGTCTAATAATACTTAATGTCACGTGATGGTATGGTTTTTCTCCCAAAACCATAAAAAAAAAAAAAAAAAAAAAAAAAAAAAAAAAAAAAAAACTCTACGTTTCAACGGAACGACCATACGGTCGTTCCGTCAAAAAACGTGGTCGTTCCTGAGCTTTTGTGGTCGTTCCGTCACATTAAAGTCTAATAATACTTAATTTCACGTGATGATATGGTTTTTTCCGAAAAAAAAAAAAAAAAAACTCTACGTTTCAACGGAACGATCATACGGTCGTTCCGTCAAAAAACGTGGTCGTTCCTGAACTTTTGGGGTCGTTCCGTCTCATTAAAGTCTAATAATACTTAATGCCACGTGATGGTATGGTTTTTTCCCAAAAAAAAAAAAAAAAAAAAAAAAACTCTACGTTTCAACGGAACGACCATACGGTCGTTCCGTCAAAAAACATGGTCGTTCCTGAGCTTTTGTGGTCGTTCCGTCACATTAAAGTCTAATAATACTTAATGTCAAGTGATGGTATGGTTTTTTCCCAAAAAAAAAAAAAACTAAAAAATATTTGTGGTAATGAATAATGAGTCTCTCACAAACACTTATGAATATCATTTATAAAACATGTCAATGGATGATGGCACGTAGAGTTTTTTTTTTTTTTTTGGAGAAAAACCATACCATCACGTGGCATTAAGTATTATTAGACTTTAATGTGACGGAACGACCACAAAAGTTCAGGAACGACCACGTTTTTTGACGGAACGACCGTATGGTCGTTCCGTTGAAACGTAGAGTTTTTTTTTTTTTTTTTTTTTTTTTGGGAAAAAACCATACCATCATGTGACATTAAGTATTATTAGACTTTAATGTGGCGGAACGACCACAAAAGCTCAGGAACGACCACGTTTTTTGACGGAACGACCGTATGGTCGTTCCGTTGAAACGTAGAGTTTTTTTTTTTTTTTTGAAAAAAACCATACCATCACGTGACATTAAGTATTATTAGACTTTAATGTGACGGAACGACCACAAAAGTTCAGGAACGACCACCCTTTTTGACGGAACGACCGTATGGTCGTTCCGTCAACACAGAGTAAATGTTTTTTTTTTTGTTTGCAAAAAAAAAAAAAACATACCATCACGAAACAATAAGTATTATTGGACTTTAATGTGACGGAACGACCAACCTTTTTGACGGAACGACCGTACGGTCGTTCCGTCAAAACGTAGACTTTAAAAAAAAAAAAAAAAAAAAGCATACCATTACGCAACATGAACTATTATTAGCCTTCAATGTGACGGAACAACCACAAACATTAAAAAAAACGTTGATTTCAACTAGTCAGTTTCTTTGCTCTTTAAAAAAACTAATAAATGATATATCAAACATTTAACGTTCACAACAAAAAAAAACATAAACGAAAACAAATACAACAAACAGAACACAAATTTTCGTATGGTAGTTTTTTTAAAAGGAACAATCAGATGGTTGTTAGGTGACAGTTCAATGGTTGTTCCTGTTATATTTGTGGTAGTTCCTGATTATACACATTTCATTTTCATGATCAATAATAATGACAATTAACATTAACGCGTTAAAACCCAAAATATTATCAATAATATAGTCTTTACATATTCTTATATAACCATATTGTTACTCAAAGTACTGATTTCAACTAAACTTGTTGATTACTTAAAGTGTTTTTGTTGGTTTACAAGCAGTTTCCATCTTTTTTTGAGCATCCGGACTCGAGTGCTGAATCTTTTTTGGTAACTGAACTACATAAGGTGATAGTAAGACTGCCGCTCTTTTTCGCTGCCTCTCCGGTCGGCCCTCGTTCTTTTTTACATTTTCGATATTGGCATCGGCTTGCATATCAACTACCCTGTCATGGGTATATTCGCCACCATCTCTGATTTGTTCGTCTTGTAAGGGATGTTGTTGGCAATCGAAATTATCACCCCCACTGTATCTAGTATCTACACCTCGGGATAACTCCCGCTCGAACTCAACATTCACCCCGCCACTACATGCCTCCTTATGCATGGCTATAGCAGCCTCTATTTTTTCCATAATCGCCTTATTATTTTCCTCCATCTTCTGTATCATTACCGCCTCGTGATTGGCTAACATTGATTTGATCAGCGTTTCGTGCTCGCCTATACGACGGTCAAAATAATGCATCAATGACTCTAAAGTAGGAGTTGAGGCTGTGGGCATCGCGCTGTCTGTCAGGGGGTGAAAATGGGTTGAGAATGTAGGCGTCGGGCCATGCGTTTGCCCGTCTCTGGAGGTAGAGGCTCGAATTTGCTCATGAGTCGGTATGGCTGGGAAGGACCTCGAGGCTGTAGCAGGATCAAGAGAGGTGGGACTTGTAGGCATCGGGTGTTGTTGGCGGTAGACCACGGGGGTAGAGGATCTAATCATCTGCTCATGGGCCGAACTGACAGGGAAAGACCTTGAGTGCATAGCAGGATCACGTGAGATGTGACTTGATCTAAGTTCATTATTTCTCTTATCGCAATCGGCAGCACTACACAGGATGACATCTCCATCTAATAACTTCGTCAAGCCATCAATGACATCATCACTGTAGTCCTCTCGTCTTCCATTCGCAAATAATATTCTCGTTACCTCTCCTTGGATGAAGGATTCAATGTAGGTCGGACTGTAAACTGAAGGAACAATCAACGGAAAAATAATGATTAACTGGACATTCCGATATAAACAAAAAAACATAAAATTTAACCTGTAACGAGTTGGTTAATACCTCAGCAGATCTCATGGCCTCCAAGCAACGATCAAATGAGGTGCCAATAGGGTTCTTAACATTCTGCCAATGAATTTATTTTAAGTCTGTTATCTGAGCGGCATTGTTGTCTGCATATATTGATTACACCTTAGATAGATCATCAATTTAAATCAGCTTAGTACAAAATAAGAAGATAGTTTGATTATACAAGTTTTTCACAATTTTTGTCTTCTTTTTCACAACTTGGAATGTCATCTTTTCTATTAGCTGCTTCTTAAATGAGACAATGTATCACTATGCTTTCATGTTTAGGATAGAATATCGACATCACATGTTTTTTTTTTTTCCATAATGATTTCTTGCCAAGGTCGGTCACTTAGGGCAATTATATCAGCATCAAGCGAGCCACTCAAGGGAACTAGGAAAACTGGAGTGATGCCAATACGACGAATGGTGATCAATTGAGGATTAACAGGACTTCTGCACTTTGACTTCTCAGATAACTTAGCATCACTAGCTGGCGGTAAAGGAGCTGGCGGCGGAGCTTGTGGTGGTCGGAGGGGAAGAAGAGGAAGAAGAAGGCGTCGTCGGAGCTTGTGGAGCGGTCTTCGGATCTTCGACGGCGACGTTTAGGTTGGCGGCGGCGCCGGTCGTGGAGGCGGCGGATTTGGGGAGACTCTTTTGGGGGGAGGGAACGAGGAAGAAGAAGAAGAACCGGAGGAAGGAAGGAAGGGAAGAGGCAAGTTCGAGGTGGCGGCGGAGCTTGTGGTGGTCGGAGGGGAAGAAGCGGAAGAAGAAGAAGAAGAAGATTTGGGGGTCGGATTTGGGGAGACTCTTTTGGGGGGAGGGAATGAGGAAGAAGAAGAAGAAGAAGAAGAAGAGGAACGAAGGGAAGGGAAAAGCTCGAGAGCCAAGTTCAAGGAAGAGGAGAAAATTTGAAGAATTTGGGTGCCCACATGTTCGGTTTCCACGAAGAGAAGAAGAAGAAGAAGAAGAAGTCCCAGATCCAATGCCCAGAGTATATTCTTTTATTCAGAACTTTGATTTTAATCTAATTTTTTTAATTAAAAAATTTTTTATTTACACAATCAGCATTTTTGAAATAAAAAAAATTCAAAATAAATAGGAAAGTCATTTTGCTAATTTCAGTTCGTTGTTAGGTCATTTTGGCAAATTTCTCGTCCAGGGCATAGGGTAGGTTTTTTTTTTTTTTAGTTTTATTAAGTAATGTGAATTTACTTTATTACCCTGGAATTGTAACAGATTCGTTGCATTAATTTTAACGTCTGTTAGGGCAAAGGATTCCTTTGCAACTTTTTTACAAGTTTAGGGACCTTTCAATAAAATAAAAAAAGCTTAGGGATCAATCGTTACTAACAATACAAATAATAATAATAATAATAATAATAATAATAAAAGAAAAAAGTCTCCGAGGACCCTCGGCCAGGTTCAGCGACATGAGGAAATAAGCAACTAATGTACGTTAAACAATACAAGCAAAAATTCTGAAATTTTGAGGACCGAACACTAGTAAGTTCCACAAATGTTGAACAAAAAGTTATAATTATTGGAAAAGAAGGGGAAAAAATAATACTAAATCGTTCATTAAAGATTTTATGTTAATTTTATATCTTAAATAATTACGAGCTAGTCACGACTTTGCTTGTTTTTAAGATTCTTAATGGGCGATGCCGGTTTAACTTTAATCACATATATAATAATAATAATATTATTAATATTAATAATAAATCAGAAAATAAAAATGATATGGATATCTTCTAGTCATGAGTTGTGTTATGAAACCCTGCAAAATGATCAAAGTGTTTCTCAATCAGTTATTTATTTATTTATTTTTAATTTATAGCTTTGCATTCAAAGCTCAAAGTATTTATTCAAACTTTGAATTACCGCTTCAAATACATCTTCCTGATATCTTCCTACGGATTTACTATATATATATAAATATATATAAATATGTATAACCATTATATAA
Organism: Ficus hispida; assembly: GCA_025413025.1. Classification (NCBI taxonomy): domain Eukaryota; kingdom Viridiplantae; phylum Streptophyta; class Magnoliopsida; order Rosales; family Moraceae; genus Ficus; species Ficus hispida. The sequence goes on along the minus strand of CM046370.1, from coordinate 8,505,039 downwards.
GATGTATATATGAACTTTGAAATTTGTTAAAATATCTCGTCAAAGTATAAGGAGATCCGATATTAGACAATATATATACCCCGCGATATATTTGAGGAGATTACCTACAAGTTATCAAATTCCACCCCCAGGGACGGGTACTGATAAATTACCCACAAGTTATCAAATTCCACCCCCAGGGAGGGGTACTGATAAATTTTAATAATTTGATAATATATGTATATATATTTGTATAGGTGTATACTCAAGAAACTAAATTATATTATCATGATTATGGAAGAAAAGGTCAGATCTTTAATTTTTCAACAGTTTCAAGAGTAGGAAAAAGTCTAGGAACCTATCTAGTAAATTTACCAGATCGGCTAGCTTGTTTTGGACAATTATAAATAGAAATGCGGCATTAGCCAGATGGCGCTGAGTGAAGCCGCTAAGGGAGAAAAGGGTTACCGTTGGTTCCTTGTAAATCAATATTGAATTAACTTTCGTAGTATAATGATTAAACATCACATTTACATATACACAACACTTTGGTTACTATAGTGATAATTAAAGTAATTTTTATCCATTAATACACGCTTGCGGAACTGATAAGTTTTAGAGTACTCTTTTCTCAGACTTTTTTCCGAAACTTGATGAACTTATAAACATATCTGATTGCTTCTTCCTCAGTAATATTTAAGTGATTACGTATAAAACAGATATCCAGCAAGTTATAAAAAATTTTAACCCGTGACAGGGTATAATAACCGTGTAATTAGATTTCGTTAGACTTTGGCCACATATTTAACATTCAAAGTTCATATTTATTTATATTTTATAATTGTTTATATGTTATGGATTTCTTTTCTTCTGGGATTGGTATTTGACATTGCATTAATCAATGGGTGTCTTTCTGATAACTTTCTCATAATTAAATTACTTGTCAAAGTCAAACGCATGAGGAAAAAAACCACTCGAATTTGTTTTTTTGTTTTTTTTTTTTTTTTTCCTTCCCTGGTTTTACCAAGAAGCAGTTTTGATATGTCCAACCATTTCTTTCAAAAAAAAAAAAAAAAGAAAAGAAAATTTTCAACTAGTCTATGTACATACATAAAAGACCCGTGGTCCAACAAGTACGGAAGCAAAGGTCAAACTCCACGTGCATTCGATCAAATACGAGGAAAAAGTCTGGAATTTGAAGACTCAATTACTAATTTCTTCAAACGTTCCTGAACAGAAAATTTATGTGTTGATGTATGAATGAATTGTGGAAAATAAGGGAACAAAAATATTGAAAAATTAATTATAAGCAAAATATAAATTCAAACGATAATATCTTAAACAACTGGTCTATCAAGTTTTGTGAAAAAATTTGACTCTCTAAGGAAAAACGAAAGTTCCGGAAATATTACCTCTATATATAAGAATGGAAAGCCAATTTGATTGCTTGTAATGGAAAGCCTTATATATATATATATATATGAATATATGAGGTCATACATGATGGTTGTTAGGAACAGGAAGCGCTAAAATTCCGTGCAAAATACAGGAAATTTCAGAATATGATTGGTTTCAAAGTACAGTTGTGTGTTTGAATAGGCAAATAGCGACTTAATTGTTATTGCTTTTACATTGAGGAACAGGTATATATACATACATACATACATATATATATATATATATGTATATTTTAAGTGTGAGTACTGATATTATGCATTCAGATTTAATTATTATTTTCCCAATAACGTTAACAAGAAATTAACTGTCAATAATATATTTTTTTAGGATGTGAATATAGGATTATTTACTGCATTATTTGACTAATTAACTGTCAATAATAATAATAATATTATTATTATTATTATTAAACAAATGACTAAGTTTAATTAATCGGCACCGTCTAGTAAGAGTCTAAAAATTGAACAAGAAAAGTCATATATATATGAAATTTACTAGGGTTGAGACAAACTTCCATTAAAAAAAAAATAATGGCGAAATAGCATCAAGAAGAAAATAATCTTTAAATATAATTTCATCACACTAATTCAATATTAAATGAATAACAGTTTCATTGCCGTATGAGAAAAATGTAAAAGGTATATTGCTTCTTGACCTATAATTTGAAGTGCCTAAATATTTTCTAAGAAATGACATTGATAATGATGGCGAGGGATTTCCTTACACGAGTGAATTAGAAATTTTCTGAGAAATTAATTAACCTATAAAAAATGAATCAAAATTGTTTTGGTTTTTACCATACATTTTACAATATAATTTTGTGTCTATAAATATGCATGTTGGGGAGGCCTTAAAGCACAAACAATTAGTGAAATCAAAAAATTGATCATCTATTTTATTAGGTTTTACTTGGGGGAAAAAAAAAAAGAAAGCTAATATGTCTTCGCAGCCTAGTGCCAAAGAATGCTTCTCACAAGAAGAGACGAAAAAGGCAAAAAACAATGGAAAGCAAGCTTCACAAAATCACCAGCCTTCTGCTCGAGCCACGTGCGGACATGAATCACAGGGCAACAGCAAACCAGCTAAAAAGTAACTAAAACATAAAGGGGCAGTTCTTCGTGGGCTAGCATCGGGTATATATGTGTGTGTAAAGAAAACGCAAAGGGGGAATTCTTTTAATGTTCGGGCTAGCATCAGTTTATTTTATTTTATTTTATTTTTTTAAAGGGATTAAAACATATTTAGCATCAGTACTTAGTCCTTCACGTTAACTATTTCAATTTCAATTTAATTATGTAATTCAAAAACTGAAAATAAAGATCTATGCTGCTTTAATTGAACTCTCCATAAAATAGAGTACACATTATATTTTACTTTTTATTATTAAATACGGGTGAGAGATTCGAACTCTCTATATCTTATGGTCAAAATCATGTGTGAATGTACTGTTAGACCATGCATACAACTACCTCTTCATTTCTCTTTTCAGTTTTTATAATTAAAATTAGAGTGACAAAATTTATCAAGATCCATCGTAGATATTCAAAAGCAAACATAAATGATATTCATTATCACGTGATGAAGGATGTTTCTAGACGATAATCTAAACAAAGACAAAGAATTTGAAAAACTAGAAAAGTCATTTTATATGGAATTTGTGCTGCCACTGAAACCATACTTTAAGCTTGTATTTGATTCACCGGTTGGAGATGAAATTTTTAAGTTGTAGTTAGTTAATTTTTAAAAACTAGTTAAAATTTTGTGGACTTTTCAATAAAAATAAAAAATTACAGTTTAATTAGAGTTAAACTTGAACACCAAACAAAGTCAGAAAACTCGCATTCTTGGATCGATTGGCAAGGGCTTAGGCTTTGGAATTGGATTTGGGGAAAATAGAGAAACCCCTATTATTTTTGGCACTTCATTGGTCGGGAAAATTAAGGACTTTGAATTCAGGTTTTTCCGCCAAACAGAAACTAAAGAGGGAGCTTTTGTGTTTCGACATGCTTTTGGTGATTTTTTTGCCCCCTCCCTCTCTCTCTCTCCAAGATTAAAAAGTACATGTTGTTTATCGTCTACGTTATGAGTGAGTTGTTTGGTCAAAGGTTAAATTTTGTAGCCGTTTTGTCCACCAAAAAAAAAAAAAAAAAAAAAAACCAACTGTAGATTTCAGCTTTATTTTGTTGTACTTTTAATTGAAAAACGACAAACCTGCTTTAATTATTTGCTAGAGAAAAACGACATGGAGATAGTATTTTGTTGTTCGATTTCTTAAACTACGCATAAAAAAGACCACGCGCGTTTATATTAGTAAAAATTAAAAAGATGATGTTTGCAACTTATATATATATATATATATATATATATATATATTGTCGTCTACCTAACCGCAACTGGTCAACCAGTTGCAAGTTTTTGCAATATTGTTCACGTATCAAATGTGGCGTCGTTTAATTCGTTATCTTGCCATTCTAAACGACATGTAATTTGCTCTTTTATTTATTTATTTATAATCCCCTCCGAAAACGACATTATTTGAGTCAAAAAATTTTTATTTTGATTAATGGAACCTCTTCTTTACGTATTTTCTGTCGTTTACGGGGGAAAAAAAAGTTTTTGACATCTTTATGTTGTCGTCTATGTAAAAGACGAGATGCCGTTCTTCAGTTGCTGTCTTTCACGATAATCAAAACTTGGGAGTTTTAAACAAATACCATAGTTTGTCCCAGATTTTTTGTTTTCACATCATAGCATATTATTTAACGTGTTCAGTAGTGCTGGGTTATTTACGCCAATATCCCTTGAGAATATTATACACTAGTCCCACTTTAGTTCCTAAAATTTATTTTTAAAGGTCTAATTACTCTGACGTTTTTAAAATATGTACCCCTTTGTTAATAAATCTTTCAAACGGAATCAAACACGAGAATGATACGTGAAGACATTATACACATTATTTCTAACTTGCCAAATCCATATTTATTGCAAGCTTGTCTCTTTGTTCTCAGCCCACATGAAAAAAGAACTATATAAATACGCATATGCGTTCCATCACTATCAACTTCACATTTTTAAATTTAAAATAAGAATCGATCGACTTAATAAAGAAAATTAAAATCACAACTATTTAATATTGTTCTTTATTTAATTACATGCGCACATATACACATGTATGTATGTATGCATACATACTGTATAATTTAATGCATATTTAAAAAATAAAACCGAGAGATGGAAGAAGAAACTAATAAACTCTAAATTTATATAGCAGCACACAACAACCCACCAAATTAAACCATTTTTTAATTTTTGGTTCATTTCTTCTTTGAAGCTAGTGCGTAGATGTCCTTTGCAGTGCTCTGGGAACCACCTCGATCCGTTTTGCTTCCATTATTGTTTCCTTTCAAATCTACCCCTGCAATATCTTTACCATTTGGTTGAGAGCCCGGCATTTTTTTTTTTGGGCAAAGATGAACAACTAGATTATAGCATGTGCTATTCTTTTCTTTTCTTTTTGAGAGATGGCCTGTGGTATATTTGTATATTTATAGATGGCCTGTGCTATTTTTTTATTTATTTTTTACTTTTTAATTCAGATACATATGTAAACATAAGAAACGCTATAACTTCCATGCAAAATGTGGGAAATTTCATGGATTACTAGCCATTGGATACAAAGTTCGTATGTTTGAATAGACAAATAACTTAGACTTAATTTCATTGCTTTTAACGGAAGGAACAGAACTTGGGTATACGTACTCACGTTGGATTAATATTGTATATTTTTCAGGTGACGTCAATAAAAAATTAAATGTCAGTAATGTTATTCTTACGGTTTCAACAATATTATGCAAACTCTCATTAATAGTTTTTTTTTTTTTTTCCCTTCGAAAGAACCAACTAATAACTGTGCTACAATAATTGAATTTAATTATTGTGAGTAATATAATTACATCCATAATCCAATAGTAATTTTACACTTATGATTCCACTGCATACAAGTTATAGAGTTTGAATTTTATGACTTGATAATATATTATAAAAAAAATGCAGTAATACATAAAATAATAACGATAAATTACTATTTTTATTATTTTTTTTGGAGCTACTTACAAAAAAGTGAAATAACTAGGTTCCAGTGAAAAAAAAAAAAGAAATAAGTTATTAGCTGGGTTTGCTTTAGATTTTGAATATAAACAAGGAAGAAATCCGGAGAATTCAACGTATGAACAGTTGGTCAAGTCAGTCCACATAGGCTCAAACTTGGGTAGATTTTCGTGTGGTTTCATTAGTCTTCCCTTTTCGTTATTCCTTTGAATAAGAAGTACGTTAATTACTATTAATCAACCATCATTCACATGATGAACAAAATTTAAGAATAAATTTATTATCGTATTTAAAAATTTAGATTAAAATTAATATCTCCAATACTATTTCATATATATATAATTTATATTGAAATTAATATCTCTAACACTACTCCATATATATATATTACGATATTGTTATTATATATGAACATCTATATATTTTATTAATAAAAAACCTTAATTTAAGATATTGAACTTGAAATCTAGAATCCTGAATTGGTTCCTTTTCTACCTGTTAAGCTAATCCAAAAGTAACAAAATTCATGATATTTGATAAATCAATGAGCACATTTAACCGACCAAGCCAAGCCATCTATCAATTATAAACAAGAAATTTCTCAAAGACTTAATTTTAAGATCCACACTTAATATTTAAAACAAGTTAATTGACCAATATTACAAATATGCAATTTTCTCCTTTTTTTTTTTTAATTAAAAAAAGTCTCCAAAAGACCCTGTCTTCCAGAAATTGAGGAAGCAACCGCCAAACTCCATGTATACGCGCAACGTTAAACAATACGAGGAAGAACTCTAAAATTTGAGGACTCAGCACTAATAAGTTCCACAAATGTTGAACAGAAAGTAATTATGGGGGAAAGAAGGGGAAAAAATCAATAATAAAATTATTTATTTAAGAGTTTCTATTAGTTTCATATTAATTGCAACTTTTGCTTATTTTTAAGTTTCTTGATGCTGACGTAAACTTGTCAGCCAACAAGCAATTATAAACTGCATTTTGTACAAAAAAAAAAAAAAAAAAAAAATTGGGATCCTGTTTATTAATTGATGTCCGGTATTTTTAGACTGTGAGTGCAAAGGATTCTAAATTTGAGGACCTATTTGGGGACACATTTGGTATGTGATTTTCATATTTTTATTTTGTCTTTTTTCTCGATTTAAAATTACTTTTCATTGATTACATATCCAACATCTACAGTAAAATTAGATTATAAAAATCCA